>CAUYQU010003378.1:0-78661 GCA_963574635.1 Cheracebus regulus | reverse complement strand
TAGCAGGCAAGTAATTCCAACCAATAACAAGCCAAGTCCTAGGTCAAGGCTTATAACTTACCCAATAGCAGTCTTGCTCTCCCACAACCAATCGAGCTGTTTCACTCCCTATAAAACCCCCTGTCTGAGAGGAGTCTGTGTGACTTCTCCGGCCCCTCCTGTCAGGACCGCAGAACCTCACCCGGGAGCCTGAATAAATTCTCTTGCATTAGATTATTTTGGTGCTGGCCTCAGTTTCTTCGTTTTATCCTCGGAAACAGACCTTACAATAACCACGTTCTGTTTCAAGTTTGGGAATGTAGTGGTTTATTGTTTGTCATTATCTGCAGCATCCAGGCTGTTTGCCTAGAAGAGTTTGTAAGACTCCCCCTCTCCAATACTCCCTGCCTCTGCAAATTGTAGACAGAAAGGTTGTAATAGACTGTGTGTGAGTTTGGGGATCAAACAAGCATTCATTTCTAGATCTATCACTTAGGGAAAAGGTCTAGTAGCTTACTGACCTCAGTTTTTTCCAAGAGAAAAGAGGACAAAAATATATATTCCAAAAAGTTGTATGAGAATTACGTGTCTGTAGTAAGATGCGTAGCATGCCTCTGCAAACATTCCTTCACTTTCCTCTTCTCGCCTTCCTCCTCCCCACAACACCGCCTTTCCTGTGTGTCCCTAAAGTTCTCTGGGGTTGATCATAGCCCCTTATCTCCACTATGCCCCGAGTTGTGGAGTGTGTGTGTGTGTGTGTGTGTGTGTGTGTTGTGTGCATGGTAGTGGAAAGGGGTGGGGAGAGACAACATGGAGGCTGGCTGCTTCTCTGATCTGTCCTTCGGGAGGAACCTAGCACAGCAGCCCCACACGGCTCACTTAATACCATAAGTAAAACACAAACAAAGAAGAGGTTGTTCTGCTTGTCAGCCTCCAAGACCTTATGGAGCTGAGACATGATTGTATTACCTCTGCTATACTGCAGTTGAGCTAAACAGAAAAGCCATAATAAACTATTCTGGGAGGTCCCCGAGCTCCACATACAGAGCACAAACAGATAAACAAGAGGGTGGCTGATTTTTTTTTTTTTTCTTCAAGGAAGGAGCACCATAGAAGCAAGGCAGAGAGTGAGTAAAAAAAATGGAGGAGCCAGGCATGGAGGCTCACATCTATAATCTCAGCACTTTGGAAGGCCGAGGTGGGCAGCTCACCTGAGGTCAGGAGTTCAAGACCAGCCTCCCTAACATGGCGAAACCCCATCTCTACTGAAAATACAAAAATTAGCTGGGCATAGTGGCAGGCGCCTATAATCCCAGCTACTCAGGAGGCTGAGGCAGGAGATTCAAATAAACCCAGGGGGCAGAGGTTGCAGTGAGCTGAGAACACATCACTGTACTCTTCCTGGGTAAAAGAGCAAAACTCCATCTAAAAAAGAATGGCGGAAGAAGAAAAAGGAAAAAAGAGAAAGGGAGAAAGAGAGAAAGCAGAAAAGAGGGCTATGGTTCAAGACCATTTTAGTGGAATTGGATCAATGGAGACTTGCTCTCGAAAAGATTTATACCTTCTGGGGGATTCGTGGTTTCACCTAGGCAGAGGGTAAAATCTGATTATAAATTTAATTTCTCCATGGTGCATGTCTATGTTTGTAGGGGAGTTGGGAGAATTGAAGAGGAGAAGATACAAAACAGCATTGAGGAATATTTGGAACACCTTTAAGTCTACCCATGTCTCCTTTCCTCTCTTCCCCTCCTTGTGCTCCGCACCCTCATGATTCCAGTCCAAACAGGTTGATGAGACTCATATTTTGTGTCACTGACTAGACTCTTGTCTTTGCAGGGTTGGAGCTGCGGGCTCAGAGAGAGAGAGAGTGTGTGTGAATGTGTGTGTATGTATGTGTGCCTATGTATGTGCAAGGAGTGGGGGGTGGATGGATGGAAGAGTACATGTTCAGATAGAAGTTATATTGACCCTGGGGTTGGCAGGCTATATGGGAGTCTTCCCAGATAGTAGACTCCTAGACACTGGGAGTCTTCCCAGACCTCAGGAAAAACTAGAGAAAATCAATCAGGAAGAAAGACAAAATAAACAAAAGCAAAACAAAACAAAACCCGACAGCCACAGCTACCCAAGCCTTACTGTAGGAAAGAAGGATTCCCAAAGTTGCAACAAACCCACATGGAAATGTCTGCAAGGTTAAAAAAAAATTCCCTGTTTGAATGTTGTTTTTCCCAGATGTGAAGGCAGGTCCCAGTACTCTGAGAACTGCTGTCTGTTTTGAAAATGTGCACAAGGATAGAGCTCAAATGCAATGCAGCCATCAGCAGTAACTTTTTTATGTAGCAACTACCTCCTACTCAAACATTATAGCCACTTTTTGGAATTCTTAACTTATAAAAGCCATATAGTGTGGCAGTTGAGGATGAGGGATTTTGATTTAGATAAACTTGGGTTCAAATCCCAGGTCTGATACTTATCCACAGTGGGGCCTTGGGGTATCTAGTGTAGGAAGATGGCATAAACGGTCTTGGGGAAGCAGCCTGCTTCTAGCCTCAAGAGCAAAATGTAGAATTCTACTCTGTGGAGGACCACGGGAAGACAAGGAGCGAATAGATTATCTCATGGATGTAAATGTTTTAAAAATTATTGCTAGGTGATAGATCAATTGGAGTATTTGGTAATGGTGGCAGGGAGTCCATTTGACCCTTGAACAACAGAGGTTTGAGCTCCATGGTCTATTTATACACAGGTTTTTTTTTTTTTTTTTTTTTTGCCAAATGTTAGTTGAAAATACAGTATTTGCAGGATGTGAAGCCCACGTACATGGAGGATCGACTTTTCATATAGGCAGGTTGCTCGAAACTGACTGTGGGACATGCATATGTGTGAATTTGGACGACCTTGCTCAGCGGAGAGCAATACTTACACAGTCACCATAATATAAACACAGATTATTGACTCACCCCAAATGTGACATAATTACACTAGAAGGATAGGGGAGAGATAGTAGGAAGAAGGTGGCAGTGTATTAGAGAATAAAATTCTCAACTGTAATGAAAGAAATTTAGTAGAAACTGTCTAAAATGGATAACTCAAGAAATAGCAATATGAATATGTTATTTAAAATGTTGAAGGTAAATGCCAGTAGAAATTGCTGAGAGTTGAGAGAGGTTGCCTCTGTGGGACTGAGGAGGTAAGGGTGAGTAGAGCTATTGGTTGATGTGTCTTTTAGTACCACTTAATTTTTAAAACTATGTATGTAGATTACTCTGATAAAAACAAAATTAATTTAGAAAGATAGTACATACAAAGTGCTTCGCATGGTGCTTGGCACATATTAAGGTCTTAATAAACATTAACCATCATTATTGGCCGGGCATGGTGGTTCACCTGTAATCCTAGCACTTTTGGGAGGTCGAGGTGGGCAGATCACTTGAGGTCAGGAATTTGAGACTAGCCTGGGCAACATGACAAAACTCCATCTCTACTAAAAATACCAAAATTAGCTGGGTGTGGTGGAATGTGTCTGTAATTCCAGCTACTTGGGAGGCTGAGGCAGGAGAATCACTTCAACCCCGGAGGCAGAGGTTACAGTGAGCCAAGATTGCACCACTGCGCTCCAGTCTGGGTGACAGAGCAAGACTCTGTCTCGAAGGAAAAAAAAAAGGCAAACATTAACCATCATTATAGAACTGGAGTGTGTAGAAAAAGATTATTTTGTCCATTCCCCTGCCTTTAATCAGGCCAACAGCAAAACTCCCCCACAGGGCTGGTGATATCATTGGGTAAATCCAGTGACTCTGCCAGCATCAACCATCTGTGTGACTTGGGTAAAAGACCTTCTCCCATAGTCTTTAATAACATCAGCAAGGTTGAATGGCAGGGCCAATCCTGGGCACAACTGCCACATAGGTAAAGTTGCTGTAATAGGCTTTCTGTCCTTGTAGAAGGCTGAATAATGAGTTTACAAATATGCCTATGTCTTAGTCCCCAGAAACTGTGAATGTTATTGGGCATTTGGCAAAAGGGTATTTGCAGATATGATTAAATTAGGGATCTTGACATAGGGAGACTATTATTCCATTGTCTTGATGGGTCCAATATAAATAAAACAGTCTTTATAAGAGGGTAGCAGAGGGGTCAGAATCAAAGATAGTAGGAGATAGGATGACAGAAGGAAGAAACTGGAATGACGAGTTTTGAAAATAGAGGAAAGGGCCGCAAGCCAAGGAATATAGGCTGCCATTGGAATCTGAAAATGTCAAGGAAATGGATTCTCCCCTCAGGACCTCCAGAAGAATAAGTCCTGCTGACACCTTGACTGTAGCCAGGTGAAACTGATTTCAGACTTCTGACCTCCAGCCCTGAGGAAAGTATGTGTTGTCTTAAGCCATGATGATTTGTTACAGTAGTAACAGGAAACCAAATAAAGTCCTAAGCTCCCCAGATTTCCCTCCCTTTCTCTTCAGCTTCTACCATCCAACCAAAATATACCAAGTCTGGTAACCAGGGCCTCCGTGGGAAATGGGAAAATTTGTTTGCATTAAAGTGTTATGAGTTGTTGTATAGCTTTCAAAGAAATTTTACATCATCAAAGAAAGATTCCAGGAAGAGAGCCTTAAGAACAGAAATGTTTTCATTCATATATCTGTTTCTAATACAGTCAGCCCTCCATATCCATAGGTTCTACATTCCTGGATTCAGCTAATTACAGATCAAAAATATTTGGGGAAAAAAACAAAATAGCAATACAACAATACAAAATAATACAAATGGAAAATACACTATAACAACTATTTTTTTTTAGACGGGGTTTCACCATGTTGGTCAGGCTGGTCTTGAAGTCCCGACCTCAGGTGATCCACCTGCCTTGGCCTCCAAAGTGCTTGGATTACAGGCGTGAGCCACCATGCCCAGCAGTATAACAACTATTTATACAGCATGGATATTGCATTAGGTATTATAAGTAATCTAGAGATAATTTAAAGTGTATGGAAGGATGTGGGTAGGTTATATGCAAATACTGTACCATTTTATATAAGGGACTTGAGCATCTGTGGATTTTGGTATCTAGGGGTGGATGTCTTGGAACCAATCACCTGCAGATACCAAGGGATGTCTGTATTTGTACCTATCACAGTGCCTGGCCAATAAACGATTGCTGAAAGAGTGAACGAGTAAGTGGCTAAATACATAAAGGAACAAATCCCTGAATAAGGACCCTAGACTTAAAGAAGCATTCCATCACTGCTCATTAGTCAAAGATATTTAATACTTCTTACTGTTGAGAAAGCCTTCTTGTTGCCTAATTGAAATCCCCCAAGCTGAATTTTAAGTGCTGTCTTTTTTATCCTCAGTGGATTTAGTGAACATCTGGTGACCAACCAACATCTATTAAATCACTCATAGTTTTCTTTTTTCAGGCTAAATCATCTCCATTCAATGAACTATTCATAACAGTCTTCTCTTGTTGTGGTCAGAGTAGGCCAGTTTCAATGGTGGACTTTGCTGTGGGCTCTCTGGCTAAAAGGAACTACAGTAGGATGGGGCTTCTACTGTGTTCTAGTTCTCTAACCTTTGCACACATTTGTTTAGAGGCTATGGACAGAGAGATTCTCCTGTCTTTGTTGTCAACATTATGCTTAGAGAAAGTAGAACAATCTGAGTCACATGTGTTAGTGGCCTATTTCTGTAACCTGTGGAGGCACCACACTGAGCAGTTAAGAGCACGGATTTTAGCCTCTGATAAACCTGAATTCAGGCATGGTTCTCTTACTGTCTATGTGGTGTTGGGCAGATCACTGAAACTCTATAAACTTTATTACCATAATCTCTAACACATAATCTTTAAAACAGGAAGCTTGTAATGTTGTTGTGAAGATTAAATTAGATAATATAAATAGCACTCTTAATTGTGCCTGGCTCTTAATAAGTGTTTACTAAATATTAACTATTAATGGTGAAGAAACTGGGAAAGGGTGTGGCAAAGCTTGTTTTTCTCCTTCCAGGACAGTCAAAACCATTCACGGGGTAGAATGGGGTGGGGGACTCAGGTCAGGTTATCTTGGGCAAGGAGTATCATCACTCATTCATTCATCCATTCATCCATTGCATGAGCTTTTACTTTGTGCCCTCAAGGCATCCTCAGTATAGTAGAGAAACAAACAGATAAGCTTACACTTGTGAGGACCTCTGATAAGGGGTTCTGTAGTGGCTTCTAGAGAAGGAGATGTTTGAAAGAATTTTAGAAGATGAGTATGTGCTCCTAGGAAGAGATATTGGCATTCCAAACAGAAGATGAAACAGAACATACAAAGCCACCAAATGTGCAACAGCACAACGGGTCCAGGGGATGTAAAGGGGAAGTCATAAGAGTTATTTATCCTATTTCCAGTTTTCTACTTCAGTGTTTTTTTTTTTTAAGACAGAGTCTCACTCTGTTTCCCAGGCTGGGGTGCAGTGGCATGATTTTGGCTCACTGCAATCTCTGCCTCCTGGGTTCAAGCAATTCTTGTGCCTGAGCCTCCAAGGTAGCTGGAACTACAGATGTGCATCACCATGCCTGATAATTTTTTGTATTTTTTGGTAGACAGGGTTTTGCCATGTTGGTCAGATTGGTCTCAAACTCCTGGCCTCAAGTGATCCAGCCACCTTGGCCTCCCAAAGTGCTAGGATTACAAGTGTGAGCCACTGCAGTGGGCCCAGTTTTCTACTTTCTAAATATTTATGGATGATATGGTTTGGCTCTGTGTCCCCACCCAAATCTCATGTTGAATTGTGATCCCCAGTGTTGGAGGTGGGGCCTAGTGGGAGGTGATTGAATCATGGAGGTGGTTTCTAATGGTTTAGCACTATCCCCCTAGTTCTGTCTTGTGATAGAGTTCTCATGAGATCTGGTTGTCTGAAAGTGTGTAGCACCTCCCTCTTTGCTCTCTCCATGCAGGATGTACCAGATTCGTCTTCACCTTCCTCCATGATGTAAGTTTCCCAAGGCCTCCCCAGCCATGCTTCCTGTATAGCCTGTGGAACTGTGAGCCAATTAAACCTCTTTTCTTCATAAACTACCCAGTCTCAGGTAATTCTTTATAGCAATGTGAGTATGGACTAATACAGTGGGCTTGTGATTCCTTAGAGTTGGGTTCCACTCTATGGCTATGTGACAATGAGTAGTGAGCAGAAGTCATGTGTGCCAGGGCATTTTATTATTGACATAAGAACTTTCCAAACTCTCTTTTCTTTTATTACTGTGACTGGTAATGTTTAAGATGGTGGCTACTCTCTTAGAGTAGGTGTGGAGGGAGGAGACATAGAACACAGTCCCTAGTTCTGTTCTATTTCATATTGTATTATTTACAAAATAATACCTCTTATTGCTACAAGTCAGCAAGACTTTGAGGTTGTTTGTTACTGCAGCGTAACCTACTCTATCCTGACTTACCATGTAGATATAGCTTAAAGAAATAGTAACATGTGGTTTTCTTTTCCCCTTTTCTGCCAAGACCCACCCTCACTCTCAAGATGTAGGACAGAATTAAAGAATTTCAAAGGCAGTCTTGAATGAGAAATGTCAAAAATGAAGCCTGGGTGGGGCAGGGCGGCAAAAAAACCCCAAAAACAAAAACCAAAACCGAAGCCTGTCCATATGTGTGCAGTTGGAGTTCCCACCTAGCTCTTTGCCTCTGGGGAGGAAAGCACTGTTCAGGGATTGGCTGTAAGCATGGTGTCTTGGGTTTCCCTGGCAGCAACTGCCTCCCTGAGCCCTGCACAGCACCAGTGTGTGGGTTCTTCCAGCTGGGGCCCACAGTGATTCTCCATAATAATGATGCCACTCTCCTTTGCACAGTTCCCTGCCCAGGGTGACGTGGTTTCACATATTTCACTTCTCTGACATATCACAACCAGTGAGGTCAGTATTATGATTAATCCCATTTCATAAATGAAAAAAAACAAGAGGTCAGAAAGATTATGCGACTTGTTCAAGATTACACAATTAGTAAACTTTAGAGACAGGTTTCAATTTGGGGTCTGCCGATACCAGCTTATGAATTGTTTCTGCTCAATATCTTCTGCCTCCCCCTACCCCTTTTTTTTACCCTAAGGATGGTTCAGCTTGCCTTTCTAAATACACCCAGAAACATAGAGTTTTCAATTCATAATAGTAATGGCTTCAGGGACAAAGTGAAAAAAAACAAAAAAACAAAAAATCTCATAGGAAGTTTCTTTCCAGCTATTCACTTTTTTCTTATCAGAAAAAATGTTAGAAGTATTATTATGATTATCCAAATACTTTTATAAATATGCAATGTCTATTGGTCAATCCGTACACAGACCCAGATTTTAGCTTTGAGGAGCTTAGTCTTTTCTGAATTTTTCTACTGTGGAGCTTTGGCTCATTCTGGAATGTTTTAGACTGTAGCACCATATATATATGATGCTACATATAGCATCAAATATATGTACGTGTGTGTATATATATACACACACATATATTTTCTTTTGAGACAAGAGTCTCTCTCTGTCTCCCAGGCTGGAGTGCAATGGCACAATCTTGGCTCACTGCAACCTCTGCTTCCCAGGTTCAAGTGATTCTCTTGTCTCAGCCTCCAGAGTAGCTGGGATTACAGGCACTCGCCATCACGCCCAGCTAAGTTTTTGTATTCTTAGTAGAGACAGGTTTTACCATGTTGGTCAGACTGGTCTTAAATTCCTGACATTAAGTGATCTGCCCACCTCAGCCTCCTAAAGTGCTGGGATTACAGGTGTGGGCCACCAAGCCTAGAAGCATCCTATCTCCATGTCTCAAATGCTTCCTTCTCCATGGAGCCTTTCCTGATAACCCTAAATCTATTCTGGTTTGGTTCTTATCCTATAATGTCTTCTATTATGCCTAGCTGTGAACATGTCTGATTTCCTCACTGAAATGTAAGCTCTTGGTGAATAAGGACTGTGACATATAGAGGGGGCTGGTGTAATAGATTAGAAGGCCCTGGGTTTTAGCATGAGCTCTGTCATTTGCTAAAGTCTGTAGTCTTTGATAAACCACATCACTTCTCTGGGCCTCAGTTTTCTTTTTTGTAAAATGCGAGTGTTGGGATAAAGGCTTCAAAAGCCTATGACCTCTCTAAAATTGCATGCAAACATTTATATCTGCATGCAATTTTCTTTTAGAAATGATTCAAAATATTTATCAGATTTTTAAAGGGATCTGTAATCTAAGACAGTGTATAAAACAATAAAGAATTTTTGTTTTCTTCAAGCTCTAACATTCTAAGACTGTTTTTAAAAAATCCATCAATCAATGTAGCAGAACAGAAAGCCCAGAAGTAGACCTATACTTATATAGTCATTTGATTTTTGACAAAAGTGCAAAAGCCATAAAGAGGGGGAAAAAAGTCTTTCAACAATTTTTCTTTTGTTTTCCTGAGATAGGATTTCTTTCCATCACTAAGCAATACTCCTGCCTCAGCCTCTTGAGTAGCTGGGACCACAGGTGCATGCCACCATGCTCAGCCAATTTTTTTGTAGAGGCTGAGTCTTGCTGTATTGTCCAGACTGGTCTCAAACCCCTGGCTTTAAGTCCTCCTGTTTCAGCCTCCAAAAATTCTAGGAGACAGGTGTGAGCCATGATGCCAGCAATAATTTTATTGAAAACAATTGGATATTTATATGGAAAAAAATTTTCCCTGGTCCCTACCATATATGAAAATTAATTTGAGACAGATCACAGACCTGAATGTAAAAGCTAAAACTATAGTGTTTCTAGGCCAGGGTGGTGGCTCACACCTGTAATCCTAGCACTTTGGGAGGCTGAGGTGAGCAGATCGCTTGAGTCCAGGAGTTTGGTACCTGCCTGGGCAACATGGTAAACCCCATCTCTACAAAAATTATCCAGGTGTGGTAGCAAGTGCCTATAGTCCCAACTAGTAGGGAGGCTGAGGTGGGAGAATTGCTTGAGCCTGGAAGGTTGAGGCTTCAGTGAGCCATGATCATGTCACTGCATTCCAGCTTGGTGACAAAGTGAGACCCTGTCCTTAAAAAACAAAGAGTGGTGGCTCAACCCTATAATCCCAGCACTTTAGGAGGCCAAGGCAGATGGGTCACTTGAGGTTAGGCATTTGAGACCAGCCTGGCCAACATGACAAAACCCCGTCTCTACTAAAAAAATACAAAAATTAGCTGGGCATTGTGGCATGCACCTGTAGTTCCGGCTACTTAGGAGGCCGAGGCGTGAGAATTGCTCGAACCTGGGAGGCAGAGGTTGCAGTGAGCAGAGATCCAGCCACTGCATTGCAGCCTGGGTGACAGAGTGAAACTCTGTCTCAAAAAAACAAAAACAAAAAACCACAAGGGGGGTCCAGGTGCTGAGACCAGCCTGGCCAACATGGTGAAACCTGATCTCTACTAAAAATATCAAAAAATCCGCCACAAAAATATCAGTTGTGCATGGTGGCATGCGCCTGTAGTCCCAGCTACTTGGGAGGCTGGGGCAGAAGAATCTCTTGAACCTGGGAGGTGGAGGTTGCAGTGAGCTGAGATCATGCCACTATACTCCAGCTTGGGTGGCAGAGTGGGACTCCATCTCAAAATAAATAAATAAATAAGAACTGGGACAACACAATAATGAAAAGACAAACAACATTATCAAAAAGTGGGCAAAAGATTGAACAGATACTTCACTAAAGAAAGTTTACAAATGGCCAATAAGTACATGAAAATATATACTCAACAATAAGATACCACTACACATCCATGAGAATGGCTAAAATGTAAATGGCAGCCAACATCAAATGTTGGCAAAGACAAGGATGAACTATAACTCTCATACACTGTGAGTGGCAGTGCACACTTTTGAAACCAGTCTGGCAGTTTTTTTCTAAAACAAAACATACGCCTATCTTATGATCCAGTAATACAACTCCTAGTTATTTATCCAAGAAAAGTAAAGACAGGTATCCGCAAAGTGACTTGTAGAAGATTCATAGCAACTTGATTGATTAAAGCTCCAATCTGGAAACAGTCCAGGTGTTCATCAGCAATAGGGAGCAAACACACCTCAACACAGATGAATCTCAAAAACGTTGTGACTTACATTGTGAAGGAAGAGTGGCACCAAGAGTACATACTGCGTTATTTTATTTATATGAACTTCTATAATAGGCAAAACTAATATAAAATGAAAAAATTACAACAACGATGTCTTTTGGAAGGCAGGAGTGGGACTTAACTGGGAGGATCATGAGGAATACTTCTGGGGTGATGGTCATATTCTACACCTTGATAGGATTTTGGGTTACACAAGGGTATGCATTTATCAAATTTCATTGAATGATACACATAAGATTTTTTTCTTTCTGAGACAGGGTCTCACCCTGTTACCCAGGCTGAAGTGCGGTTGAGTGATCTTGACTCATTGCAACCTCCACTTCCTGAGCTCAAATGATTCTTTCACTTCAGCCTCTTGAGTAGCTGAGACAACAGGCATGCACCACCATGCCCAGCTAATTTTTGTATTTTGATAGAGATAGATGGGGTTTTCCCATGTTGGGCAGGCTTGTCTTAAACTCCTGACAAGTTATCTATCAAAGTGCTAGGATTACAGGTGTGAGCCACCACACCCGGCTGATACACTTAAGATTTGTGCATTTTGTGGCATACAAATTTTTCTTCAACAAAAAGAACCATGAAGAAATATTGAAGACTAATAACTAGCAAGCTGAAGTGTTTCAGGGTAAACTACACTGATGTCTGCAATTTACTTTGAAAAGCATCAGAAAACATAATATAGATTGATAGGGGATATGAGAGATGGCTAGATGGTCGATGGACAGCTATGTGATAAAGAAAATGATAATTGTCGAATCTAGGAGGTGAGTATATGGGTGTTCATTATACAGTTCTTTCAACTATTTGCTATGTTTTAAAACTTTCATAATAAAATGTTGGGAAAAATACCTGTCAATCTGAAACCAATAACTGACCGACCAAATGATCAAACAGCCAACCAATCAATTAGTAAGTTAGCTAAGACAGCGTTCCCCAAACTTGACTCATTTGGATACTCCCTGTACCATTATTTATTTAATAATGTACCTGAATATGACTCATTTTTAAACTTATGGTCTACCTTAGACTTATCTTGAGTAATAATATCTATGAAATTAAGTGTCTTACATTAGTTATATTTATATAATATAATACACATTAATATATCTAAATGTTAACTTTAAAATGTTCACACATTTGCCACGTACAATTATTTCACTTACCCTCTAATATATGCGTATCACACTTTAGAGGTTCTGATCTGTGCTTGCTTGGTGCTGTGGGGGAATTAGAAGTGGGTCATGTGGTCTCTGACCTCAAAGGACTCCAGCGCACATCCCATCAATCTGCAGAAGGAGAGGACAGACTGCACAAATGGGAGCAGCTTCGAGGCTGGACACAAGTGGCTGGGAAATGTCCACAGCCGGTCTCATTCTCTGGGAGGTGGGGACAGAAATCACTGGTGACACATGGGTCAATGGCCTGTCTCCTGGCTCAAGACACACAAGGAAGAGACTCTTTGAAGCCTCAGGAGCACTCAGTTGGATAGCACCTGGGATACGAAGATCTGCCATAGACTCTGAAGAGAAGGAGAAAACACACACAAACCACCCAATCACAGGGCACCCTGTGGCTACTCACCCACCCTCCATCCTCCACCCTCCACCTTCTACCTATTCCACTCCTCTGGATTGTCAATTAAAATAAACAGCCTTGTATTCCACGGCCTGGCTTCAATCTATCTTGGCCGGGAGGATACGCACGGATTTGTGGCAGTGCCTGAAAGTCCTTGCTCAACCTTTTTAATATCTGAACAAAGCAATCAAACCCGATAAGATCTAGCGAAGGCAAGATCACTCTTCTGTCCCCGGGATGGAAGCTTATTAGTCTGTGGCCCACATCATCAGAGTTATTGTGCCATGTTAAATTTATTGGTACTATCTCACCTCATTAAATACTTAAATAGACCTGACAGGACAGAAAAACGGGCTTTTTAATTTTTTTCCTCTCTCCAAAGGGAGATGGTGTTTCCCATGTCCCAGTTCACCTCTGCTGCAGCTGTTGGCAGAGAAGCGAGAAAGCCTGGCCCTGAGCAGAAGGTTCGGGCTGGCTGCCTGGCGGCTCCCAGGGTCCTCCTGACCCTGACCTGCCTTGGGCCAGAAGTGAGGGAAGCACCTTGCAGGGTGTGTCCGTGTCTGTGGGGAGGAGGGTGAAGAAGAGGCAGAGCGCAAGCAACCATGGCATCTATTCTCTTTGCCGAGTAACCCAAAACTATGTGACTCTTTACATTTTCTAAGAGAAGCCTTGTCAGTCATTTAGCCAGGACACTTGCCAGAAATAAAGGTCAGGATCACTGAGGAGAGAGGAAATAGGGAGAGTGTAGGGGAGGGTGGAAGTGGAGTGGGGGTGAGCTCATAGCAGCTCCCTGTCCATCCCCCAGCACTGGGGTTTGTGGTCTTTATTTAGCAGATAGCCCTGGTATCCAGGGTTGGATTCCAGCCAAGGCCAGGATTTCCCCAGATTCCGAGCTAGAGAACTTGGCAGGCTGGTGAAGCCTTGCAGAGAGCCACTAGCCTGAAGGCTTCAAGCGAATGACAAATGATGAGAGGTGGGAGTCAAAGAATGCGGATGTTGCTTGGTCCTATTTATTTCCCCAGACCCCATCATGCTCATCCCCCAATTGTGTGTGTGTGTGTTCGGAGGGCAGAGTGCAAATTCAGGAACTGGAGAAAGTTTGCAACCTAGAAAACAGTCCTTAAACGGTTTCATCAAGAGGTTGATTATCTTTTCTCATTTATCAAGCCAATTTTCTTCTCAGCCAAGGTGATTTGGGACACAACCTCCCTGCATCCCCTTCCTCTCTTTATATCTCTACCTGTAGAGAAGGTCTCTTTTCTCCAGCTGTTTCCCTCTGCCAGCCGAGGTCCTTGTTTGCACCTTGTTAATAAGGTGGGCAAAGGGCCAGGAAGCGGCTCTCGGGTGCCTTCCGTTCCTAATGTCCTAAATGGCCATGACACTGTGCTTAATTTCCGTTTTAGTGCAACGGCTGGCGGGACATCAGCAAGCTGAGACCTGGGTCCTGTGACAGTATCTTCAACCAAGACCATCAGCCTTCCTGTAATTAGAAGCCACGTGGAGCCCGCTGTCCTGCAGTGCCAGAGCTCCGTGGACTTATGTAACTTTCCCCCTGTTCAGAGCACAGTCTTTTTACAAGCTCTGAGTCTCCCAGCGTTAAAACAGCTATAATCCCTTGCCCACCCTGGGAGGGAAAGCAGGCCATGACCAGATGGGTTATCTATGTTATCAGCTTAGAATAGTGTGGGGCATGTAAGACCCTGGGCTTGTGTGGAAAACCTAAATGGTTGACATTTACCAACTGGGGAGCGTCACTCTTTATCTTTTTTTGGAATGTTCCATAGTAGACTTGGGGAAATGAGATGGTCAGAAGCCCTGGGTGGGGGCTTCTGCTGCTTTCAGTGCACATCCAAAAATGTTAAGTAGGGAGCAAATTGAAACATTAAGCATTGTGGTTGAGCTGCAGTGGTAATGAAAGACTGCCAATCATGACAAGGGTTTTGGGAGAACTGGAAGTCTGCCTGAACATGTGGCTATAAAGACCCAGTTTGGTCTGAACCAAAGGTGGGTTGGGTGGTGGGCGGGGGAGGGTGGAGGAGGTGATTAATTATCACCTGGGTGGCAGTATTATTTCTTCATTTAGAAGTTGCAGCCTCAATTATCTTTAATTACTTCCTCAGTAGCCATAAATCAAGGGTGAGTCCAGAATGGGGGTCACCTGCTGGGGTATGTGTCTCGGGTAGGCAAAAGGTGGACAAGGGGTTAGAGGATCACTTTTGGACACACATGGATGGGGCTGTTGGACACTTCCCTCCAGGACTCAGTGATAGAACTGACAATAGTCGAAACCTGAATTAATGCCACCCCAGATACATAGAGTGTCTTCACAGGAGTGCAGTGTGTTTTCTGAGTCATAGTTTTTGTTTGTCTTCATTGACCCATTAGGGAGGCCAAAAGGTATGAGTGGGAATTCTCCTTACCATTTTATGGATGGACAAAAGAAACCACGTATGACTATGCAGCAGGTTGGAGGCTATGCTTCTCTGCTTTTGTCTGAGCAATCTCCTCTCCCAAACCTATGGATAGGAATCACGTAAGGTGCTCATTAAATATACAGAGTCCCACACTAGATGTATGGAATCAGAATTCTTAGGGGTGGACAAGGTTTTCTATATTTTTAACAGGCTTCCCAAGTGCCCCTTAAGGGACTGGCATTTGGGAACCACTGCACAGGTATGTCCTTACATTCTAAGCAGGGGGAGACCAACTCCTTACCTCCTGGAAGCCTCCTCATCCCTATGCCCTCCTCCTCATTCTGCAAGTTTTCAAACTTGTCAGGGCTGGAGATGGTATTTTCAAAATTCAGGTCTCATTTGCGAGGCAATAAAAAAAAAAAAAAGAGAGAAAAAAGTGATCTGAAATGTGGCAGGCTTTTCTTTAACATCTGCCTACTAGCCTAGGGGAGGATGAATGTGGGAGGTAAGAACTTATAGAACACTATGGAAAGGGAGGTGAGCTCAGTTACAGACGTTCACTCTCCTATCTCAGAGCTTAAGTGGCCTTACCAGTAAGATAGAGGGATGGGTCAGGGCCATCGCTAAAAGCCCTTCCTTCTTAAACATTCTAGGATTCTCTAGTCTTCAGGTCAAACTTATTCTTCCATGGCCTGATATCAGGGAAGAGCATTTCACTTCCAGGTGTGAAAAAGCAGCTAGAGCACCCTATGTATCACTCACACCATAGTCTGTTGCCTCCTCAGCACAACGGGAGTCTCTCTGGCCTCTCTTCCATCTCTGTCTCCCACTCCATCTCTCACTCCTCCCCCATTAAACAAAGATGGGGTCCCAAAGCAGATCACCCCACTCCCTGTCCAAATAAATCCCCTGAAAATCACCTACTGATCTACTCTGTGCTATTCAGGACTTCTGGCCCATTTTCTGCTTTCATGTAGTCCTTTCTTTCCAGACTGGAGAATTTCTTTTAGCTTCCTACTCCATACTTGAGTGTCGGATCCCCGGGTGGCCCTTCTTAATTTATTGAATATAAATTATGCTCTCAGAGACAAATATCTCTTCCCTGCCTGCTTCTTATGATCTTATTGCCCCCAGCTCAAAATGCAGGACACTTTCTCTCAATGGAATCTTATGCATCCAAGTTCTCAGCTACTTCAAGTCATTAGGAAGAGTTAACTGGCAAATTGCTGTTGTCTCTTTTAGAGACAGCAATGGGGTCCCAATGCCAGGGGAATGTATGAGTTTTATCCCAGGCAGGCCTCAAGGATGACTCCAGAGTATTTGGCCTTAAACAATAGAATTACTATTCATAATTGACTATCGATTGGCATCTGCTGTAGCTTCATAAAATATGGTCTTTGGAAGAAAAGCTGGAACTCCTGACATGACTACTTTGAATTCAATTGAAGAGGCATCTACTGATGGCCACTGTGTTCCCACCACAGTGCTGGCCACGACAGATGCAGGAAGACACCAAGAGGAAGAAGACATAGATCCTGCCCAGTTAGTAGTGATAAGATGCAGGGTAGTTGTACCTGACACATTCAGAGAAGCGAAGGGCAGTTAAAAGGACTTTCAAAAGTTGCAACACTGAAAGTTTAACCCTGCCCTGTGGCAGGGTTAAGATACAAGCATGCAGTGTCTGCTTTGAACTCAGTATATTGGAAAATATTTCCTTTCCTTCCTTAAAAAAAAATGGTTTCTTCTTCCTAATACTTATTATGCACAAAGGGCTCAGCAAGGTAGGGGATCTCTCCAGTACTTTCATGAGTGCATAGCTAGATTCAGGCTTTTGACAGTGGTGAATTCTTTTTTTTTTTTTTTAAATGGAGAATACTGACCTTTGTCAATACACAGAGATATAGAGGTCTGTGTGCAGAAGCAAGAGGTTAAGAAATCTGAGAATTTATGCCGGATTCACTGATTCCCTAATTCATTCCCTGATTCATGTATTGATTCTTTGATATACTGCCTGATAGATTAATGATTAATTCATTTATTTATTCAATAAACATCATCGGATTTCTTTATACAAGCTCTTATCCAAGAAAATCAAGCTGAATGTTTTTCATTCAGCTTCCTCCTGGTATCTCTTTTCTTGGTTTTCTTCCAAAGCAATTAAAAGAAGGTAGAGAGAGGGGAAGATAGCAAATCTGACTCCTCTGGGATACATACCCTTTCTGATGCCAGTCCCCAGAGAAAGAGAGGGCCTTGAATGTGGTAGGAGAGAGAAGCAACTTCTTGGCGTCTGAATTCCTCTCCTTTCCTTTGTCTTCTTCTCCAGCCCTCTCTGCCTCAACCTTGTTCCTTTGTTCCCTGAGCTTTTCAGCCTTGGGCTGGGTGGTCTGGAGGGATCAGCCTCTCCGTTTGCCCTGTGGGTTCCCCAGTCTTGCTATCCTGCCTTCTTCCACAACAGTCCAGGGAGCTGGAAGCATCTGGTGCTCCTGTCTCCTGAGAGCCTTTTTAATATTATTTCATTTCTTTTAACCTTTATTAAGACAAACATTGAGCAGAGAACAGTCTATACTCCCACTAGAGAAACTCTCCATTTTGATATTAAAAAACAAAACAAAATAAAACCGAAACCCACCCAACCTGAGGCCTGGAGGAGAGAGAGAGGAGAGAAAAAAAGAAAAAGAAAAAGAAATACCCTAGAGATATTTTTACCTTCAAAGATCCATCACTCATTACTGCATATCACAGACACGTCTACAATCTCATCTTCTTACAATTCTCCGTGAAGTAAGTGTAAATGGAAAATAATACCCCATTTTGAAAGTTCAACAAAATGTCTTTATCCACCAAATGTAGCCCCAGCTGTCTCATTTTCAGAAACAAAGCCTGATTTTAAATAGCAGCTCACCACCCAAATAAACACCGGCAGCTCTATCCAGCTCCACACGGCAGAGGCTGTCTGGGTACTCCATGTAATTGCCTTCCCAGGCTACGTGGGATGGCCTTTTGTGGTGGCCAAACACCCCAGTGCCAGCAGGTCTTGGGGGCCTTCTTTTTGCAGTGGGAGAAATGATAGACTTGTAAACATTTAAAGCGGTCTCTTCCTCACCACTTGGGGAGAGTCTCCGGGATTACCAGCCCCCTTGGACTCCGCTTCCCACTGCAGACCTTAGCATGCATACACTGTCACCCCAAGCAAGGGACAGGAGGTGAAGAGAAGGCTCTGCACTCTGGATCCAGTGCCTGATTTCCACTTTGATAGACAAATGGTGTGTGACAGTAGATTGGGTTCCCTGAAGTGAATGGAAAAGGTACTTAGAAACACAGAGGGAGAAAGCTCCTACCAGGAAGGTTTAACCTCCTTTTCCTAACTGGCTCCATGACATTGAGCAAATATTTGAGATTCTCGGCTCCTCAGTTTCTTTTAAGCTCCTATCTCTAGACTCAGATGTTCCATGGGAAGTTCAGTTTGTCCCAAACCAAACTCCTGCTCTTCTACTGATCTTCTTCAATTCAGTTAGAAGCAACTCAGTCCATCCAGTTGCTTGAGATTAAACAAACAACCAAAAACTTGATTCCTCTCTTTCTATGCCACCCACATCTGTTCTGACAGCAAAACCTGTTGGTTTTACCTTCAAACATAGTCAGAATCTGACCCATTCTCTCCACTACCGCCACCTTTGCCTAGACCCCATTCACTGCTACTAATTGCCTTCACCTTTGCCCTGATTGAGCAGCAGAGTAGGGTGGGAAAAGCACAGAACCTGGAGCGAAACTGCCTCCATTCAAAACCTGGCTCTGCGGCTGACTAGCTGTGTGACCTAGGCAAGTTACTTATAATCTCTCTGTGCTTTCCTTTTCTCAGTGTAAAATGGGAGCAATGCTAGGACCTACATCTTAGAGTTGTTGTGAGGATTAAATGATTTAATAAGCAGAGGAACTTAAAATGGTACCTGGCACATAGGAAGTGCTACGTAAGCATTAACTTTTATTACTGTTGGTATTATTCCCAGCACAGCATCAGAGTGAACCTGTTAACACATAAATCAGGTCATGTTACTCCTCTGATCAAAACCTTCCAGTATCTCCCTTGGGATAAAATCCAAAGTTGAAAAGGCAACAAGGCTCTAGGTGAGCTGACCTCTGGTACTTCCCCTGTTTTTATTCTGTTCCAGGCTCGTAGGCCTTCTTACTTTTCCTGGCGCACACCAGGTAATTCCTTCCTTAGGGTCTTTCTACTTGTCATTTCCTCTGCCTGGAATACATGTCCCTAGAGAGTCACACAGCTTGCTCCCTAACCTCCTGCAGCACTATTCCAAGATCACCTTCTAGGGAAGCCATCTCTGACTATCCTACTTAAAATTAAACCCAAATAATCTTCATTCCTTTTGTTCCGCTATAATTTCCTCCCTAGCACCTATCACCATCTAATATACTATCTATTTTACTTATTTATTTAGTTTACTCTCTTTTTCTTCTCATTAGATTGTAAGCCCCATGAGTGTAGGATATTTTTGTCTGTTCACTAATATATTCCCAAAGCTAGAATGGTTCTTGGCACATAATAGACACTCAGTAAGTATTTGTTCAATGAATAAATATAAAGACAGTTAAACCTGATGATCTTGAAGACCTCTCCTTTGAGCTTAACATTCTACAATCCTTTTTTTTTTTTTTAGATGGAGTCTCACTCTGTTGCTCAGGCTGGAGTGCAGTGGTGTGATTTTGGCTCACTGCAACCTCCACCTTCTGGGTTCGAGCAATTCTCCTGAGTAGCTGGAATTACAGGTGTGCCCCACCATGCCTGGCTAATTTTTTCTATTTTTAGTAGAAGCAGGGTTTCACCATTATGGCCAGGCTACTTGCTAACTCCTGACCTTGTGATCCACCCGCCTTGGCCTCCCAAAGTGTGGGATTATAGGAGTGAGCCACTACGTCCGGCCTGGTATATCTTCTTAAATGTGGAGTAGAGAAGTTCACAGTTATTCCATCTAACAGAGGTTAAATGACTTTTTAGGAGCTGCAGGAACGCTGGTAGCAGAAACAGTTCTGGAACCCAGACCTTATGACCTTATGACGATGATTCAGTCCTCTCCCTTTCTCTTTTAGCCTCTACTAGCCCTGGATTGGTTCATGTTTGCTAAAAGGATGGACAGATTCCCCTCATTCTGGGGAAGTGGGTAGGAGAGAGTAAAACAAGGCTGGCCTGAGGAGGAGCCTGGAGTCTGTTTGACAAGGGTGAGGCTGACACAGTGCCCAGCGTGGTAGGAAGGGTTCGTCGGTGCTTATGCTGGGCCATGAATCACCCAGATGATTCAGATGCTGGGAGGCCTGTCAGGGGAATCTCAGATGGAATTGATGTATCAAGGTGTCACACTCTCTGAGTTGTTTATCGGAAGTGACACCAAGGGAGATTGACAGTCAGTCACTGGACAAATAGGCAGATCACAGGCTCACAGAGACTCCCTGTGGCACCCGTTGTGTGAGACGGGAGCAAGCCTCTGCAGCGGCTCTTGGAAACTTGGCCAACAGGCCCATTGAAACAGCAGGCAGGAGTAGCATTGGGTGAACAGAAGCAATCAGCCTCAGGACCTCATGGCTACTGGGGGTGGGTGATGTTCTTATTTGTGTTTTTTTTTTCTTCAGCTTTATTTATTTTTGCCCTATCAGAGAGCCAGCTGGACCATTCCACATCATCCCCTGAGGTCACCATTAAAGGGCCCAATGGCTATACAGAGAATACAGGAAAACCAGAACCCAATGTGCCACTGGGCTGGGGATGTGGAGTCCATTACATTTTCTCAGACCTGCACCAATCTGCCCACCTTCCACCAATGCAGTAATGATGGATAATGGTTATTGAGCATTTACTTCATTCCTGTTCAGCCCTTAACATGACAGATTATGTTGCCTTCCTAACAGCCAGATGAGATAGTGGTTATATTCCCCATATTTGAAACTGAAGACATGAGCCTCTCAAGGGTAAGTTACATGGCTAAGCATTGGCAGTGGCCAAGGCAGAATTGCAATGCAGGTGTCTATGACTCAAGGCCCTAAGCTTCACTCCATAGAAGGTCAGAACCAGGCCTTGTCCCACTGCTCAGCCAAGTTTTCCAAGTGAACCCATGAGGCATTTTTCCATTACTTTCCATTACTCCAACACAGATGCTTAACCAAGCCCAAACCCATATTTCTTCCTATCCCCTTTCTCAAAAGGTTTGTTTGTTTGTCTTTGTACCTTAGGGCCGAGTATAGTGCCTGGCTCACAGCCAGCATTAGATGAATGTTTGCTGAATAAAGAAATGGCTTGGTTGAGGGTGGCTGCCATATCTATAATCCTAGCACTTTGGGAGGCTCAGGTGGGAGGATTGCTTGAGGCTAAGAGTTCAAGACCAGCTTGGGCAACATAGCGAGACCCTGTCTCTCTATCAAAAATTAATAATAAAGAAATGATTTGTTTAGACCACATCTCAATATCTCGTAACTGTTTTCCCTATCCCAAGTTTGTCTCCATATCTGTTTTCCAACCCACATCCCCACTTTCAAAGCCTAATTTATTTATTTTTGAGACAGATTCACGCTCTGTTGCCCAGGCTGGAGAGCAATGGTGTGACCTCTGCTCACTGCAACCTCTGCCACCTGGGTTCAAGCGATTCTCGTGCCTTGGTCTCCCACGTAGCTGGGACTACAGGCACATGCCACCACATACCACCGATTTTTGTATTTTTGTTAGAGACGGTGTTTTACCATGTTGGCCAGGCTGGTCTCGAACTTCTGGCCTCAAGTGGTCTGCCTGCCTCAGCCTCCCAAAGTTTTAGGATTACAGATATGGGTCACCATGCCTGGCCTCAAAGTCTAATTTAAATTTTCATCTTCTTCTTTAGATTATAAGTGTACCTTGGTGCAAAATTTAAGGGATGACTTGACAGAGTATAATAAATGCCTTAGAAATATGTTTATCCTTTGGCTCAGTGCTTTTATTTCTAGGAACTTATCCTAAAGAAATCATCATACATGTACATAAAGAGCTAAGCACCAGAATGTCCACTGAAGCATTGTCTAAGGTGGCACAAACTGGAAATCTCTGAAATATCCAATAACAGAGGACTGGAAAAATTTATACACGTTCTCTTTTACATCCATGCAAGAGAATTCTTAGCAGTCATTAAAAATAATGAAGATATATGTCTATTGACACAAGAAATTAAGTGAAATAAGTAGGTTATAAAATAGTACACCCAGAATAATTTGATTTTTATTAAAATTGTATGAATATAAATATATGTATCGAAAAATGTCTGGAAGGGCATAGATCAACCTGTAGAGAGTGGTTATCCTCAGTTAGGGATTATGGGTGATTTTTATTTTCTTCTTTTTATATATTCATTTTCAAATTTTCTGCAAAGCACTTGTTTAAAGAAGAAAGAAAAATGGGATGTTTTCTAAGAAATATTTCCTGCTTTCCTCTTGCCTTCCTTAATCCTTCCCAGATCTGATGCTCCCACTGCCTGGCACTATTTTAGCATGTGTGCTGTTAGATCAGTTGTAAGGGCCTAACATTGTTCCCATAGGTGGTTTTCACTCCCTGTATAAACTCCCTGAGGGCTGGGGTCCTCTCTTCAGTTTTTTTTTATTTTTTGATATGGAGTCTTGCTCTGTTACCCAGGCTGGAGTGCAGTGGTGCAAATCTCGGCTCACTGCAACCTCCACCTCCCAGATTCAGGGGATTCTCATGTCTCAGCCTCCGGAATAGCTGGAATTACAGGCATCCGGTACCATGTCCAGCTAATTTTTGTATTTTTAGTAGAGATAGGGTTTTGCCATGTGGGTCAGGCTGGTCTCAGACTCCTGACCTCAAGAGATCTGCCCACCTCAGCCTCCCAAAGAAGTGAGATTACAGGCGCAAGCCACTGCACCTGGCCCATTTTTCTTTTTTTAACTACAGAATTTAGTATAGGACATTGTACATGGGAGTGCTTATATTTTTTCTCCCCTCCCTGCCAGCCCCCATTTTTTATTCTTATGAGGTAGACAATAGAGTTGAATTCACCTTGCTCTTGGGGAAGAAGGAAGATGAAGCCATTTCTCCTGGGCTGGGTAAAGGCCCAAATTAGCCCTTGAGGCCAGAGGGAATAAATAATCTCCAGACCTCTGAGGTCAGGGCCCTGCCTCCTCTGCAGCCACCCTGACCTGTATGATGGGACCACAGGCAGTTATGATTCATGCCCATGCCGCCTGGGCTCCTGCCAGCCTGGTCTGAGGACGCTCCACAGTTGGAACTAGATAGGCCTGAAAATACGGCCCTCCAGGGACAGCTTGGGCCATGCTCTTGGGAGCCTGGTGGGGTCCAGAGGCCTGGAGAGGTTCTTAGAATCCGGACTGGAGACACAGGGCTGCTTTAGCTTTCTCCTGTTTGTGCAGCTGGAGCCCCAGGGAGAAATCAACAGTCATAACCCAACCAGACAGAGCAAAAAGAAATGAGCTTAGAGCACAGAAGGAGGACTTAGATAATAATAATTCAGTGAGTGGCTTGGGCAGCAACTGTTGCAATAATATTACCTCCCATTTGTACAGGACTTTACTGTGCACAAAATGCTCTTACATATATTATTGTATTTGACCCTCACAACAACCTTGTGAAATAGACAATCTTTGCCCAGATTTTCAAGTGAGAGGGTTTGGAACTCAGAGAGATTAATCAGTTCACCAAAAGTCGCACAGCTAGTGAGAGGCCAGATCTTTTGACTTTACAATGCTAAAAAGAGATCTACCTGAATGAACCAGAGGACATCCAGAGCTAAAAGATAAAGAAATTTCATAGTCATCTTTTAAGAATAGAGGATTCCCCACTATGTATGGAGGAAGTTCAGATAGAGAATGTTGCTGGGGAGAAAATAAAATGACTCCCCAAAGCCTCAGGCTTATACCAGGGCAGGTGGGAAGGCAGAAGGGCTGTGCCCATGAACACCAGAGTGTATGTTTTGCCTTCAAACACGTAACCTCCTAGCACAGTGACAATGGAGACTTTGCTTCTATTTTTAGACACCAGTGGATGTGGAGGATGGGGTCAATGATGGAATTCTCAGCTCAGGCTTTAAGCAAGACCCCCACGGTGCAGTATGTGTGTGAGCAGAGGATGTATGGAACTAGGGTGCAGGGAGAGTCAGACTAGTACTTATGAGATCTTGGGAAATGAGAAAGAAAAATAAATCTCCGAGTTTGTTTTTGTGAGCTCCAGAGGGGGATGGCAAGAGATTCAGCTGGGGAAAGCCAGCCAGGAAAACAGCTGCTCTGCCCATTCTATGAACGAAGAGGATGCATCCCAAGGGCCCATTTCCTTGTTCTAGAGAGTTTCCAAGTCAAGGCCTGAGTGAGGATTTTTTGTTGTTGTTTGTTTTGAGACAGGGTCCTGCTCTGTGACCCAGACTGGAGTACAGTGGTGTAACAATGTCTCACTGTAGCCTTGACCTCCCAGGGTCAAGCAGTCCTCCTTCCTCAGCCTTCCAAAGTGCTGGCTGGGACTGCAGGTGTGAGCCACCATGTCCGGAGTAGACTTTCTCCTTGCCTCACCTTTCATTTCCTTCCCAGTGGAGTGAAGAGGATTCTCCAGGTCTCTCAGCCACCAGAGTTGGTGTCCTTACCTCCATTAGAATTATTCCTGCCTTGTGAGGTGGTGAACTGGCTTGATAGGCCTCTCCCCCTGGGCTTTGCGGACCTCAGGAATCATCCCAGCCAGGCCTAAGTCCTGTTCTGTATCATCTTTGCCTTAAGAAGGATGGTGCCATCCTCCATAGACAACTTTGTTTCAAGGAGCATACCCTGTTCAGAGTACAGTCAGAAAAAGAGAAACCACTCTAGGCATTTCAACAGGAAAGATTTTATACAGGGAATTGGTTAAATGGAAGGAAGCAGTTCTTACCTAGGTCTGGAGGAGCAATGAGGGGTTATCAGAACCTAGAAGCTCCAAGGAGGAACCCTGCGGAAGTTGGAGCTATACCTCAAAGCTGAGGGTGCTGCCTGGGTGCTGCTGCTGCCTCTGAAGCTTGAAGGACGGGCCCCAAGGCTCAGAGTTCTGAGGTGTGACCCAGCCGCTGCTAATATCTCAGGAGCTTGGGAAGCGGCTCTGTAGAGTGGGGACTCAGACATCCAAGGAGGGGGCACTGTCTGGCTGGTGCTGTGACCTCTGGGTCTTGCAGTGAGGCTAATACTGGGAGAGCCAATGAAGCGGTCAGTTGGAACAGTTGGAACCAATTGCTGCTGTGGGGGCCCAGAGCTTCTCTGTGGGCACGACACTGAAGAAGCAGCGGGCAAATAGGGAGCAACAAAACCTTTCTCATTTCCTCCAGATTTCTAATCTCCCTCTAGCTCCCCCTAGAGGCAGAAGCAAGCAGGAGGCTAACTGGCAAAGAAGAAATGCAATTCATAGTGTTCAGAGCCTGTGTCCCAAAGTAGAACGGAGAAAGGTGGGGCATGAAGCCTGATTTCCAGAGGACGTATTCATGGATGGATATCTTCCAGACAGGCATAAGGAACCTCAGAAGGTAGTGTGGACTCTCTTCTAGCCGATGTACTTAGCCAGCCGTTTGAGTCTCTATGTCTGATCTGTCCGTTCTTCATTTTCTACAACAGGTCCTGGGGCTTCTATAGATTGCTTTTATTTATTTTTTTAAAATGTGAAGTTGGGGGCACATCTCATTTTTATCCCTTTGGGGATCATCCGGATCCTATGCCCCTTGCCCTGAACTGCACAAAGCCCATTTCCAAGTGATAGGAAAAAGGGAGATTCAAGTGTCAAACAATAATAGCAAGATATTATCAATGTAGGCCTGTGATTGTGTCATATAAAAAATAAAATACACACCAGTTAATCAAAGCACTACAGACACTTTTAAGTAATCCCACTTTGGCTTTGCATAACTCCATACACTGCCGGCAGCGCTCTTGTCTACCACCAGAGACCATAATATACATCAAAAATTCTCCTTTAAATTTATTTTCAGTAAAGATTGGTCTTTTGAACTGCAGCAGTGGAGGCTTAAGGGTACAAAATCTCTCTCGTCTTTTTCTCTTTTCTTTTTCTGTCTCCCCCGCCTTTCTCTGGTGGGGCGGTGACTCTGGGGCAGGGGATGGGAGCAGCAGTGGGTCCCACACACCCTGCTGAACCTTCTGTCCTTGGCATGGATCAGTTCCTCTCATCTGCCACTTGATTAAGACATTAAAGCAGGAAGGTGAAGAAAGGTTGAGCTGCAGTGAGAGAGAGAGAGAGAGAGAGGGAGGGAGAGAGAAAATTCCCTCCATTTGCTTGGGAAAGCGCCTCCAATTGCTGGGCCCAAGGGTGGTCTTGAGCTACCCCAGCTGGGATGACACAAACTTAGGGCTTTCTTAGAATCCCAGATTTTGTGGCATGTACAACATTGGGTGCTAAGGGGCACTGATGACAACCCCACACCCTCATGGAATCCTTTCTTGTTATCCTCACCAATGGGACAGTGAATAAGATAGTCTTCCCAAGACATAGGGAGACTGTGGCAGGTCATTTGTCATGAGAGAGAGTATATTTTAGTGGCTAAACCTTACTCCTAGTTTGAATTGGAATTTATTACTTAATAACTATATGACAATGTCAGGGATTTTTAAAATTGTGGTTAAATATACATAACAAAAGTTATCTTTTTTTTTTTTTGTTTGTGAGACAGGGTCTCACTTTGTCACCCAGGCCAGAGTGCAGTGGTGCGGTCATGGCTCACTGCAGCCTTGGTCTCCCGGGCTCAAGTGATCCTCCCACCTCAGCCTCCTGAGTAGCTGGGACTATAGGCACCAGCTAATTGTGTGTGTGTGTGTGTGTGTATTTTTTGTAGAGATGCGATTTCTCCATGTTGCCCAGGTTGGCCTCAAACTTCTGAGCTCAAGTGATCCACCTGCCAAGGCCTCCCAAAGTGTTGAGATTACAAGTGTGAGCCTCTACTCCTAGTCCATTTTAACAATGTTTAAGTGTGCAGTTCACTGGCATTAGGTATATTCGGATTGTTGTATACCCATCACCACCATCCATCTCCAGAATTTTTTTAGCTTCTTGAATTGAAACTCTATATCCATTAAACACTGATTCCGCATCCCACTCTCCACACCCCCTGGTAACCAACATTCCACTTTCTGTTTCTATGGCTTTGTCCACTCTAGGTATGCCACAGAAGGAGAATCATACAACATTTGTCTTTTTGTGCCTCTCTTACCTCACTTAGCATAATGTCCTCAGGGTTTGTTCGTGTTGTAGCATGTGTCCTTGATGTCAGTTTTTGCTCTGAGTATACTGAGAGTTGCCAGCTCATGTACTCTGCTCCTTTGCCTCAAAATGAAGAGTGGGCTAAGTGAAACCCATAGGGGGAAAAATGAGAATATATCCATAGACTCTTAGAGCTGAAGGGGATCTTAAATGTCATCTGATTCTACCTCCCACCTTTGGGGGACATCCTCACTGTCAGCTCTGAGTGGGAAGGTGGACTTACCGATAAGAGTGGTAATCCTCCATATTTTTTAAGTAACTTACATTTTTTCCTGAGATGTTTGTATCTATGATTTCACTTGATCCTAACAACAATTCTAAGGTAGGCTCAGGTGGGTCTTATTTTATTCATTTTACTGAGTAGGAAACCAAAGCCCAGAGGTAGAGTTGAATTTGCTTCTGAACAATTATGATGGAGTCTCTTGTTTTCCAGTCTTCTATGCTTATCCTTTCCCACAGTAGTCCAGGTTTGCAGATTTGTTTCTATTTCATTCTTTTTTTTTTGAGACAGAATCTCACTTAGTTGCCCAGACTGGAGTGCAGTAGCATGATCTCAGCTCACTGCAGCCTCTGTCTTCTGGGCTCAAGTGATTCTTCTGCCTTAGCCTCCTGAGTAGCTGGGACTACAGGTGTGTGCCACCACACCTGGATAATTTTTGTATTTTTAATAGAGACAGGGTTTCACCCTGTTGGCCAGGCTGGTCTTGAACTCCTGACCTCAAGTGATCCACCTTGCCTCGGCCTCCCAAAATTTTGGGATTACAGGTGTGAGCCACCACACCCAGCCTCCATTTTATTCTTTATCTAAGGTTGGCTTAACTCTTGCCTAATTTTCTTGGACATATCACTTTATAACCCTAAGTTAGCTATATGAACCTTCTAGATCATGCCCCAGAAAAGGAAAGGTGCTGTTTAGACATTGTCAGATTTGAGCTGGGGTGAAGCTAAGAGCTCAGAATCAAGGGACTCGCTGCACTAGAGAAGATTTCACAGTTACATGAAGGCCACCATCTTGGGAGTTGGGAGATTCTTCTGGCATCTGAACTAAGTCCCTTCTACAGTAATAATTATTGTCTTCCCTATTATCCTGAGATCAATGGGAGCAGAGAGGAGAGGCTGCTGTGAATTACACTACAACTATACAAGACAAATTTGTCACCCAGCCTCCTTGCCCTTGGCTGAACCATCCAACCTTGAACTTCCATGGAGAAGAAAGAAGTCCATGGACAGGGATTTTCTTTGTCAGCTGCTCCTGACCACAGTGCTGGGGTTTGAATGCTCAAGGTGCCCCAAGGCACCATCCCAAGGGTATTTTCCCTAGAGGTCTCTAAGAGTTGGGAGAAATTTAAGAAGAGCAAGCTGCCTTCCATCTGCTATCCATGGGGGTCATGTGCCCCCAGCTGGTGGAGGATGAGTCGGGGCAAAGGGCAAGGGGGAAGTATGTCAACTGGAACATCACAGGGATCTAAATAAGGACTGTTCTGTTTGCTGTCCATGTTTTATTTTTTTGATCTTACCAAAGGAATACAACCCTACAATAAACACTCCAGCCTTACGTAAATAAGCAGCAGCCTGCAACTGCCTCTGTAGCCAGCTCAGTGGTTTCCTGAGATTAAGAACACAGGTATAACCCTTAGAAGGTGTCCCAGCTAAGAACTATAAAAGTCATCAACAATGAAAGTGATGAGATACTGGGGTGGGCGGCCAAATGGTGTTGGAGTGGGGTGGGAAGTGTGGGTAAACGCTACAGAATCAGCTTCGCTGGTGATAAGAAAGTCTAGGAGAAAGGCTGGTTTCTGAGCAGTCCAGAGGTACGAACAGATGAAACAATCTTATTTGGGCTTGAGCAGCCAAAAGACTCTTTGGAAATCCAGGTCTAAGCCTCTGGAGCTTTCTTTTCAGCTGTCCCAGCTGCACATTCCTGAAAAGCCAGCACTTGTGCGAGGCATCTCCCAACTCAGACATGAGTCACGCCAGCTTATTTTAAGTCCTGACCTCTTCCTGGGAAGGGACTCCAACATGGAAAGCCACGTGCTGTGAAGCAACCATGGACCCCGGCCAAGAGAAACAGAGGCCCCCCGCCTCCACAGCTTCCTGACAGCATCCTTCCCAGAAGCCCCGTGTAAGCAGGGACCAGGAGCAGCTGTGGGCACTCACGCCCCTCTCCCTCGCCTGGGTGGAACAGTGGGCCGCACTGCGCCGGCAACTCTTATGCCCATCACGATGCCGCTGACGGCTGGGGCAGGGGGTAGCCGGCGGGGAGAGAAAGCCCTGTGTTCTTCTTTTTCCAGGACTCTGGCCTTGGTTTTCCAGTCCACACCAGATTGTCCTGAAAGGCTACTGCAGCTCTTTGGGGATAAATGGGCAGAGGGAGTACGAAGCCCATGATCTCTTGGCCAAGTGTATTTAAGCCTTTTAATAATTCATATCCCCATTTCCATACACAGCCCCACTTAAAGAGGGATCCCAGGGAAACCTAAAAGCTTTTCTGATTGCACCGGCTCATCCAGCATCTTCATAAAAGGTTCTCAACTGGCCTCTCAGAATCGACGGCAGCAACGCTTATGAAGAAAAACTAATAGTTCCAGCTGGTAGTCATTGAAAAGTCACTTAATATTTCTCAGTGCAAGGAGCTCGACTTAATGGGACACAATGGTTTTTTCCTAAGCAGTTGGGAAAAAAAAAAACCCTTGACATCATATTAATAATGTCAAGTTTTATTGGCTCTCTCATTTGACATGATATTAAACTTTTCAGACTCTATCTCGACTGAGGCACAATGTTGTTAAAATGCGGACAGATTGGAGCACTACAGAAATGTGCCATGGAAGAAATGCCTGTCCAGGTGAGTGGAGATGGAAAGCTAGTGACATGGGGCTTAATAGACAAATCTACTTAGTGGAAAAACTCTTAGTACATTACCTGCTTCCCTACACTGACTTATTTCTGAGACCAATGATGCAGGCACTTTATAGAAAGATGGGGTTCAGAACTCTGTGGCATAGGGTTCTTCATTGTCCTCTGCAAGTCTAGTTAGTTGTCTGGACAGAATAAAGTGAAGACATCATGTTAAGACAGATCACAGTCTGTGAGCCTAGCTTTGCTACATAGCACCTCCTTGGGACAGAAAAATCCCTGGGTTTCTCTTTTTTAACTAATTAATTAATTAATTAATTTTAAAGACCCACAGCCTATCAAGCTGAAAGCCTCAGGGGCTAACAGCTTTCCAGGCTGAAGGCCTTTTTTTTTTTTTTTTTTTTTTTTTTTTTTAAATAATGAGTGTTTCTGTGTCTTAGTTTTCCTTTGGCAGATGCACGTTTCCCACAGAGCCAGACCTTCCTGGGTTCGCTGTGCTTGCTGTGAAACCCTCAGTCCTCAGTGCTTCCAATTGCTGTTTTCCTTGTGGGGATGGGACCAGCCGAGCCCCTCCGTCCCGTATACTCCACACCGGGAAGTGCCGCGCTGGGGCACCGCAAAACAGCCGCGCTGGCCAAAAGAGTCGCGCTGGCGACCCGTGTGGCTCCTCTGCCGGGAATATCCCGGTCTGTGGGCAACAAAAATTCGTCGGAAAGTGCGGCGTCCACTCGTTCTCTGTGCTTTCACTGGGAGCTACATTCCTGAGCTGTTGCTAATCAGCCATCTTGGATCTCTCTCACTCACTTTTTTTTTTTTTGAGATGGAGTCTCACTCTATCATCCAGGCTGGAGTGCAGTGGTGCGACCTTGGCTCACTGCAACCTCCACCTCCCAGGTTCAAGCAATTCTCAAGCTTCAGCCTCTCAAGTAACTGGGATTACAGCTGCATGCCACTGTGCCTGACTAATTTTTGTATTTTTAGTAGAGAAGGGGTTTTGCCATGTTAGCCAGGTTGGTCTTGCACTATTGACCTCAATTGATTTGCCCACCTTGGTCTCCCAAAGTGCTGGGTGGGGCCTCCCCGTGGGAATCTTGGTATCCTCAGAGAGGGATTTATGTACAGGACACTGATGACCCTGAGAGGAGCTCCTAGGAGGAGGGACAGCTGTGATATCGTGGATCAACAATCTTAGTTTTTTCTGCCTACTGGCTCTGGGGAGTCAGAGCAGCCCAGACTAGGGCGATTCCCCCCAGTGCAGCACACGCACCCCTTCAAGGGGCAGAAAACTGCTTATTTAAGTGGATCTCTGACCCCGCTCCTCCTGACTGAGACGTCTCAACAGGAGTCTCCAGACACCTCATACAGGAGCATTTCAGCTGGGATCAGGCCAGTGCTCCTCTGGGACAGATCTCTCAGAGGAAGGAGTAGATGGCATCTTGGTTGGTCTGCAGCCTCCACTGGTGATGACTCCAGGAATGGGAAGGAACCAGGCAAATAGGGACTGGAGTAGACTACAAGCAAACTGCAGCCATCCTGCAGAAGAAGAGCCAGACCACTTAAAGACAAGCAAACAGAATGCAACCACATCAATGAAAAAGGCACCACAACAAAACTCCATAAAAAAGTCAGCAGCCTCAAAGATCAAATGTAGATAAACCCATGAAGATGAGAAAGAATCAAATGCAAAAATGACAAAAACTCAAAAAGCCAGAGTACCTCTTCTCCTTCAAAATTCGCAACATGTCTCTAGCAAGGGCACAGAACTGGCTGAGACTGAGATGGATGGATGGACAGAAGTAGGCTTCAGAAGATGGGTAACAATGAACTTCACCGAGCTAAAGGATTATGATCTAACTCACTGCAAAGAAGCTAAGAACCATGACAAAACATTACAGGTGCTGTTAGCCAGAATAACCACTTTAGAGAGGAACACAAATGATCTGATGGAGCTGAAAACCACCACACAAGAACTTCGTAATGCAAACACAAGTATCAATAGCTAAATAGACCTAGTGGAAGAAAGGATATCAGAACTTGAAGACTACCTTGCTGAAATAAGGCAGGCAGACAAGATTAGAGGAAAATGAATGAAAAGGAATGAGCAAAACCTCCAAGAACTATGGGCTATGTTAAAAGAGTGAACCTACAAGTGCTAGGGGTCAGGTAAAAATATAAAATATTTGAACAACACAAATGAAAAAGTAACTATCAACATTTGCAGAAAAGAACTCAGAATTACTATAGAATATACATTCTTTTCAAGAGCACATGAAACATTTTTAAAATTTCTCAGCAAATGTCAGTAGATTAAAAATCCAACTGACTGACCACAGGGTAATTAAGAATTAAGCTAGGAATAATAAAATAAGATAGCTAGAAAAATTTTCCAGATTAGCAAGGCAAATGGCCAACTAGACACAGCCAGGAAGAATATCTCACACTGATGTTCAGGCCATTGGGAAGATGGGCACACTCTGAGCAGATCTTCTGATGAAAGTCATTGAAAGCGGACTGTGGGAGGATGCAGATCCTGAGCCAAAGGTACAGGAAGCTGGAAACCATGCAATGGGGCTGCCAAGCACCAGGACTTGTTCCTGGTCCTCAGCAGCTCCTGGGGAAGGGGTGAGTTGAGCAGGCAAGGAGTGGCCCACTCTTGCTACAGACCACTGGAATTCTAGCTGCAGGAGACCCCATGAACCCCATGGACATTTGAGCTGACAGGGAGAGCTGTTTGGAGATGTTAAATACAGTGAGTTTTAAATTTCTCTTCAAAGAATCAGTATGTCAGTATGTTCAGTTCCTTGTTCTCTATTTTAAAGTTTAACTTCCCCATGCTCCACATCTCCTTGCCCCTAGTTTCAGTAAACAACTTTTCCATCAGTTCCAATCAGTAGTTCTTATCTGTTCCCATGGTCACCTGCTCTGCCCTGAGTCACCCCTGGTCACCTGCCCCATCCTGAGTCACCCCTGGTCACCTGCCTTGACCTGAGTCACCTTTAGTCACCTGTTCCATAACTGTCTTTCCCACCTAAGCTGCTCACCCTGCCACTCTGGCTCATACCCCTACTCTCTTTAGCCAATCAGAATTAGCTTAGACTTGTGGTCCAACCCTAGTCAATAAGGGAACAACGCAGCAGTAGGGGCTACCTGTGTCAGGGATAAGAACTCCTTTCCCTCTCTCATTCAGGTGTGTTTTCACCATCACTCCATCCATGAGATGCACCCTTTTATAGAAGTAAATTGCCTTGCTGATAAAATTTATATTCAAGTGATATTTCTTTTATGACACTGAAAGTTTATTTATAACAGAGAGGTGGCAGGGAGAGGACTCAACCTGTGTGGAGCACAGAGGGTTTGGAATGACATATGGCTGCAGTAGAGGATAGCCAGGGATGCCCATTCCCCAAGGCTCATCATGCTCCTTGAGGTGGCTTTGGTTTTGTTGACTCTTAGACCTGGACAAAGCAGGGCAGTCTTGCCCATGGGACAAGGCTAGTCTGATCTACTCCTACTCATTTTTTTTTTTTTGAGACAGAATCTTGCTCTGTTACCCTGGCTGGAGTGCAGTGGCATGATCTCTGCTCACTGCAACCTCTGCCTCCCAGGGTCCAGCGATTCTCCTGCCTCAGCTTCCTGAGTAGCTGGGATTACAGGCACCTGCCACCACACCTGGCCAATTTTTGTATTTCTAGTAGAGATGGGGTTTCACCATGTTGGCCAGGCTGGTCTCCAACTCCTGACCTCAGGTGATCTGCCTGCTTTGGCCTCCCAAAGTGCTAGGATTCTAGGCGTGAGCCATCATGCCTGGCCTAATCTACTACTCTTTTAGCAAATTTCTAGGATACAATACAGTATTAACTATAGTTATTATGCTGTACATTATATCTCTAGACTTATTCATTCCAGATATTATAACTCCCACAGGTTGCTGTAGTTCTGTTAAGGTTTTTTCACAGTCTGTTTTCTCTCTGTTGTTCAGATTGAACACTTTCCATTGTTATATCTTCAAATTCACAGATTATTCCTCTGTACTCTCTATTTGGCTGTTAAGCTCATCATTGAGTTTTTATTTCAGTTATACTTTTCTAAAATTTTCTAAAATGTCAATTTGTTTCTTCTTTATATCTTCTATTTCTTTGCTGAGACATTCTGTTTTAACATCTCTATGTTTGTTTAAAATTGCTCCTTCAAGCTTCTTTCTGACTCCCTCTTTACAATCTTTGTCATATTATAACATCTTTGTCATCTCAGTGTTGCACCTGTTAATTACCTTCTGTCATTTTGTTTGAGATCTTTCTGGTTTTTGGCATAACAAATAATTTTTTTAAATTGAAAGTTGGACACTTTGGGTTTTATATGAGATTCTAGATCTCATTTAAACCTTGATTTCTTCCGTTATCCTTCCAGCAGAAAAGAGTGGAGCACCACCTCATGACTGCCAGGTAGGGGTAGAAATCAGGTTCTCCATTCAGTCTCTGTTGATAATTGAGTTAGGGGAGTGTTTTCTTCTCATTACTTCTGGGCTAGGGTGGGATGCCTAGCTCCCCAATAAACTCTACTGATGCCTCCCTAGCTGAGAGGGATAGAAGTATCTTTCTGTTCCCTACATGGCCTCCACTGACCACACACACATTGGGGGAAGACAGCATCATTACTGTCTGGTGGTGACCAAAGTCTGAGGTTTTTGCAAACAGACTGGGGCTCCTCATTTCAGCTTGGTAAAGGCAGAAGTCGAATCTCTTCTATCAGCTCTGATGGGGGTGGGACTGCGTGTTTGGCTATACTAGTGGTTATTATTTAATGTTTTCTGTCTTATTAGGCTGCCTCTTTCCTAGTCTTTTTGCACAAGTGAGTAGGCTGTTTTTTATTGTTGCTGTTGTGTTGTTTTGTTTTCAAGGCTTTTATTGTCTCTGCTTCTGTGTTTCTGGGTTTCCAGCTTCTGTAGCATCCAATCTTAAATATGTGAGGCAAAAAGAAAACTCAGTAATCCCACTGCTGTGCTGTTCTTCAGGTCCTAGCGTCCCTAGCTCGTCTGCCTTGCCCTTGCCACCTTTCAGAGTCTTCTTGTGTTTGTGTCATATTTAATGTCCAGGATTTTTAGGTGAACTTCATCAGAGGAATAGGGTTCCATCTTGTTTCATTTTCCCAGAAGTAGAAATCTCTATTCTATGTGTTAGATTTTTTTAAATAAATAACTTAGGAGAAAAATTAGGAGAATCATTTCATAATCTTAGCATTGGAGAGAACTTCTTAAGCAAGAAACATAAAAGCTATAAAGAAGAACTAGTAGGCATTATTGATTACATAACTCTTCAAATTTTTATGGAACAGAATACATAATAAATAAAAATCAAACTACAGGCTGAGGGAAATATTTGCAATACACATGACAAGTCAAAAGTTATTTTTTCTAATATACAAATTGATGGCAAATGACAAACATCTCAAGAAGATTTGCACAAGCAATTCACAAAAGAGGAAATTCAAATGGCCAATAAAAAAAAGGACATGAAGATTGCTAAAAGTAGGTTTCAAATGTTTTCATCACAAAAAAAGATAAGTATGTGAGGTGATGGATATAACTAGCTTGATTTAATCATTTCACAATATGAATATATATATATATATGAAAATATCACACTGATATATATAAAATTTTTATTTGTCAATTATACTTTTTTAACTAAAAAACTTTAAAAAGCAAAGAAGATTAATATCAGTAGTAGTTAGGAATATGCAAATTACGCAACTCTGTAATTTCCATAAGACTAGCAGAAATTTAAAAGAGTAGAGATGTTGGACAGAGTGTGGGCATCTATTTAAGACAATTGTTGATCTACATTTTTATATGGATGGACATTCATGAGGTAGAGTTTAGTGAAAAGAAGCAAGTGCCGTAGTAGTGAATGTATACATCGTAATTTCATTTTATGTTTTTCAAGTATCAGAACCCATATACATACATGATTGTATATGTTTGGATACAGAGAAAGATGGTAAGCATGCAAAACAGACTATTAAAATTGGTCACTAACTAATAACCAAGGCAATTAATATTGAGAGGAAATGGAGAGATGTGGCTTAGAAATTATTAACTTTTCTTCATATATTCTTTGGACTGTTTCACTTACTGGGTATTCGATGTGTGTAATTTCATATATAAAAATTAATGTATAATTAGGACTCTTAGAAACTATTCCCAGTAAAACGCACCCCCAAACTACTGTCTAAAATACTGAAAATGCATGACTCTTTAAATCAATGAGTCAGTTGGCAAGAAAGAGGAATTCTTAAAAGCCAAAAATGATATGAAGGCATGACTCCAGAGAGATAAGGAAGTGCTTTAATCAGAGTCTTCCCTGGGAGTATCTGCCAATGCCTGGTAAACTGCAGTTTGAATTTTAGTGGGCCTCTGGCAAGGGCAAGAAAAAATAGCTAAGCCCCAGACAGTGTAAAAAGTCAGATCAGAAACCTCACTCACAAGGACCCCCAAATGCCGACACCTTATAAAAAGATGAGACAGAAACATACACATCCACAACTATGGTAAAGGAACTTGCCTGTCTTAGCTTTGGCTCTGAGCAAAGTGGGGAAAAAGATTATTCTGAGAATTTGTAGCTGGAATCTAGTTTCCTTTCATGAGAGCAGAGTAGGAAAACTGGTACACATGCATAGTCTGAGAAATCTAAAGCTTTGAATTTAATTCAAAATAACATGAGTTGTCAGGGAAAAATTGAAGACAAATTGATTTTGAAGAATGCTTCTTTAAACACAGGAATCCAAGAAATTCCACAGGTAAAGTACCATTACATACATAAACTTCCATTAAATATATACTCTCACAATAAAAAAAAATCACACAGAGCTTAAGAAAACAAGATGAAAAAACATCAAGAAAAAAACAACCAACAGCAGAGGTCCACAAAGACTTCAGATATTAGTTACTGTATCGTAGGGGGAAAAAAAACATAGAAAAAGGATTCCTGATTCTGTCTTTGGAGTAGGAAAGGCACGTGGTGAAAACATTTATTCAAAAGGTAAAAGACAAACCAATAAAAGTTTTAGAAGATTACTCTGGATCTGGAAGATGTTTATAATACATATAACTGATGAAAGACACCACTCCAGTAGAAATCAGCAAGAAAAAGTCAGACAACAATGAGCAACACAGTTGAACAGAAAATCAAAGAGAGGATATCCAAGTGGTTAATAAAGATCTAAAAATGTGCTCAACCTCATTACTAGTCAAGATATGTAAATTTAGTCCACAATGATGTATTTCTATACTCATAGCAAGATGGTAAAAACAAAAAGATTCTGACAATTCTACATACAACATAGATATGGAACAATAGGAACTCTTAACTACCAATGGCAAAGCTGTGAATTGGTACAAACTCTTTGGGAAATAATTTGGCATCAGCCTGAGAAGCTGAAGATATGCATGCCTTACAACCCAACATTGCCTATTTTGAATATATAAACTACAAGAACACCTGCACATTTGCTCCAGCAAACATACACAGAGTGTTCATAGCAGCTTTATTCTTAACAGCTGCAAACTATAAACAACTCAGTAGAGTAGGGATATGTGTGTAGTGATACAATAGATAGCACAGCAATGAAAACTGACAAAATACACACAGCAATGTGGATGGAATTCATAAATATAATGTTGAACACAAAAAGCCAGGCAGAAAAGAATATATTCCAAGTGACTTCATTGATATAGTACAGAAGCAGATCAAAACAAAAACATATTTAGGGGAGTGCATACGATCTTGAAAATGTGAAAAACAAAGTCACTACCGTTAGCTGCCTTTGAGAGGATAGGAAAAGGTTGAGATTGGAAAAGAATAAGCAAGGAGCAGAAAGTGTTGGAAACCTTTTACTTGATCTCAATGTTAGTTTACTTTTATTTGACCTTTTACTTGAGCTCAGTGATAGTTTAATGAATGATCACTTAGTAATAGTTCGTTAGACTGAACGTTAATGTTTCATGCATATTTTTATTTTTGTGTTATGTTTTCACTATATATATTTTTACAAAAAGGAAAAGTAGCTCTTCCTTATTTTCTCTCATTTTCTTTACTAACTGAACTAGTCAGTCCTAAAGCCATTAGATAGGGCAGAGCAAGGTAGGCGTTTGCCCCAAGGGGAAGGGAGGAACAGCTGTTCCATGTGGGTGTCAGAGCTGGAACAGGTTAAGGAGGGCATCTCCGTAGGAGGGCTGCTGGCATGGTGTGCTGGAGCGATGGCATGAGAATGCCCAGTGAAGAGGCAAAAAGCAGCATATCATGGAGATCAGCCTGCCCATGTTGAGAAAGGCATCCCCCTAGGGCTAGAGGGGCAGCCTGGCATAGAATGAGAGCCTGAGTGGGGTGAGCAGAGTGTCCAGGAGGGGGAACAGATGAGGGAGGAGCCTCAGGGCTGCAGCAAAGTGAGGAAGCTGTCCCCACAGGGAGGAGGCCTGATGTGGACCGTCTGAACTGAAGGAGGGTGAGGAGGGTGTCTATGGGGGTGGGCAGCCAGACATGGAGATTCAAGCCCAAGGAGATGAGGAGGATATCTAGAAGTTAGGGTGGTGTGCTCTGGGGAGGTGGGCCAAGCACAGTGAGGAGGAGTTTCACAGAACAGGGCTGTCTCATGTAAGGAATCAGAGCCTAAGCAGGGTGAAAAGGGCATCAATGCATCAAGCGATTCTCCTGCCTTAGCCTCCCGAGTAGCTGGGACTACAGACGTGCGCCACCATGTCCGGCTAATTTTTGTATTTTTAGTAGAGATGGGGTTTCAACATGTTGGCCAGGCTGGTCTTGAATGCAAACTGATATGGCTGTTGGAGCCCAAGTAGGGTAAGTTGGGCATCTGTGAGTGGCCCAGTGTGGAAGGTCAGAGCTGAGCAGGGTAAAGTTTGATATTTTTAAACAAATAAGCAAACAAACAAACATACAATATGTATCTAAACATTTAAAAAAATTAAAACAGGAGTAATAGTGATAGGTTATATTATTATTCACAGTTATTCATTCCATCTTTCCTTTAAGAGGACACTCCTTACCATTACCTTGCAATTTACAGAACTACCTGTGGAAGGAAGACATATTTCTGCCTCATTGACTTTGGGTTTGCTGTCAGCTGTACTTTGCCTATTGGAATATGAGCAGATGTGGCATATGCATTGTGAGTTTTGCACTCTGAGTTCCTGCCAGCTCCTCTGCACTTCCCCTCTGCCAGGAGAAGGGGCCTGATTCACATAGAGGCTGCTGCTTTATTCTTGGTCCCACAGCCTGGAGTAGAGCCCCTGCCTGGAGTAAAGCAGTAGACAATTTGCTACCTAGGCAATCTTCTGCTGTGGCGAGCCATGGAGAGCTTAAAGTTATTTCTACCCCAAAGTAATAAAAATACAGTTGATTGATTCTCATTACTTGGGGGTAGTTATGTTCTGTAAAGTCACTCTGAACACCAGATAAGCAAATAATGAGCCATTGCTCCCAGGGAAAATGCAAGCCTCTGACCACACATTTTCATTATTTGATCATTACATAATCTTGTTTTATGTATGCTTCTGTTTGAAGACACATGATATAGATGGTAATTAGAAGATTCACAGAGGGCTTCTGGGAGGCTGGCTACTTTCTGTTTTTTAACCTGCGTGGCTAATTATTAAATAAAACTCTATATACTTTTTTTTTTTTGAGAGGGATTCTCTCTCTGCCCCCCAGGCTGGAGCACAGTGGTGAGATCTTGGCTCACTGCAACCTCTGCTTTATGGGTTCCAGCAATTCTCCTGCCTCAGCCTCCCATGTAGCTGGAACTACAGCCATGCACCACTATGCTGGGCTAATTTTTGTATTTTTAGTAGAGACAGGGTTTCAACATGTTGGCCAGGAGTTCAAGACCAGCCTGGGTAACATGGCAAGAACCCGTCTCTACTAAAATCACACAAATTACTGGTTTGGTGGCATATGCCTGTAATCCCAGCTACTTGAGAGGCTGAGGCACAGTAATCATCTGAACCCAAGAGGCAGAGTTTGGAGTGAGCTGAGATTGTGCCACTGTATCCCAGCCTGGGAGACAGACAGAAGGAGACTCTGCCTAAAAAAAAAAAGAAAAGAAAAGAAAACTCTAAGATAAAGTTTTATCTTTAAGGATAAGGAGGGTTTGCTAGATAATGGTAAAAGACTCAATTCACCAAGAATACATTTGTATTTACCTAAACCAATCAAATCAGGGTATATTAAAGCAAACATTGATGTCATTATAGACATAAATTGAGAAATCTATGGCTGTATTGAGGGCCCTTGACACACCTTTCTCAATTATTGACAGGTCAAAAGGACAAAACATTTAAAAGTTTAAAAATATTTTAACAACACAGTATGGAGATATATACAGAGTATTCTGTACACAATATTTATAAACTATCTTTCTTCAGTGTCGGAATGTGGATATCTGAGTAGATGGTATTTAGAAGGTAACATCCTTAGATAAGGCTTACTAATTTACTTACTGACTCTGCCTGAACTTAGGGCAAGTCTCCAAGAGACTCATGGAGCTAGTTGACCTCCTCAAGGTCTGTTTCCTAGTGACTGAGGCTAAAGGCCCATATCTGGTTGAGTAGCCATGCATCAGAACATGCTATGCTATGGGGATGAGGAGGGGTGTGAGCTAGGAGCTCTCAGCTGTGGAAACGCCCATGGGGCTGGGCAAGTGCCTAATGGGGGAGAACAAGAGGGTAGTGAGATATAGTAGGGTCATAGTGCGCCCTTTCCTGTAGTTTCTAAATATTGTAACCTGGAAATTCACACTGTTTCCCCAGCTCCTGGTCATCTATAGAACTTTCAATTGCAAAATGCTATTAAGTTTTCTGCAAAGTGCAACCTCTACTATTTGTGGAAGCTGGGCAAAAAGGTAGGTTCTGGGTAATATGGGTATTTTAACAATATTAATTCTTCTAATCCATGAACATGCAATATCTTTTCATTTATATTATGTCTTCTCCAATTTCTTTCATTAATGTTTCATAGTTTTCAGTGTACAGATCTTTCATATTCTTTGTTAGATTTAAAAATGGGCAAAGGACTTGAACAGACATACAAAGGCTGGGCACAGTGGCTCATGCTTGTAACACCAGCACTCTGGGAGGCCAAGGTAGGAGGCTCACTTGAGGCCAGGAGTTTAAGACCAGCCTGGCCAACATGGTGAAACCCTGTCGCTACTAAAAATACAAAAATTAGCCAGGCATGATGATGCAGTCAGTATTGAAAGCTATTGAAATAAGCACCTCTATGACAGCCTTAGGCTACAAAACATCACTATTCCAAACCACGAAGATATCCTTGGCCCATCCATGATTGCAGTCTGGTGTTTTTGGCTTCCCATGAGGGAACAACTCTAAGTTTTCTTTGGCCAGTATACCAGCTGGAAACTGGGTCAGTGGAGATGGAGATTTTCAGTTCAGACCATTTTTCCTGGGTTCTCCCACAGCACCTGAGCACCGCAACAGCTTTTTTATTTTTACCTCTCCAAGATGTGAATTAGAGCAGTAGCAAGTCTCTAGCAGGGCCTTCAAAGTAAAAAGAATTTGAGCCATGCATGGTGGTGCATGCTGGTAATCCCAGCTACTTGGGAGGCTAAGGAAGGAGGATCACGTGAGTCCAGAAGTTTGCAGCCACAGTGGGCTAGGACGGTGCTGCTACACTCCAGCCTGAGTGACAGAGTGAGATTCTGTCTCTTAAAAAAAAAGGAAAAATAATTTAGCTAATTTTACAGAATATTTCTCTATTCACTTTCAGTGATTTCATTTAGCAAATATTTATTCCAGATGGGAGTCACCAACCTCCCCTTGCTTTTAAATTTTTGAAGTGGTCTTCACATTATCAACTTATAAGAAACTCAGTGGCAGTGGGAAGTGGCTTTAGAAGTCTGGGTTCTTTGTCTCTGTTATTTAAAGCATGAGCATTTTAAAAGTCAATTTTATTGTGAACTGTTGAACTTTCATCACTAGTGAGAGGGTCACAGCAGTATTGTGTGCTCCAGTAGACCACTGTTTCTGCATGGACTGTTTCTGACTGAGCTGTGTGTTTATGCATAAACACCTGTGTTACATGTCTGCATGTCACTTTGAATTCTGGTATTTTCATATATCTGTATATGTAAGTGTGTTAATTTACACTGATATTCGGCTGTATTTGCCACTATAGTTATGTGAAAATTTTGGTCTTGGAAAATGGTGGGTGATCTGTGGCTTATGATTTGAGTTGTGTAGTTATTTGAATATATTTATGTATTTACCTTCATAGTAACTTGTTTGGAGGTACATCTACACTTATATCAGTGAATGAGAACATGACTCGATGCATATATGTTCAGTCCCTATTTGTATTTGAAAATAGTTAACGTTGATAATGCTATTTTGTAGTTGATTTTGTTTTTTGGCATTTACAGTTGGCCCTCCATATGCACAGGATCCTCATCTGCAGGTCCAATCAACTGTAGATAGAAAACGTTTAGGAAAAAAACAATAAAAAAACCACAATAATAAAAACAATACAAATATAGTATAACAACTGTTTGCATAGCATTTATAATGGTAGTAGACATGATTTTCAAGTATTCAGAAGAATGTTTGTAGGTTATATGCAAATATTATGCCATTTTATAAAATGGACATGAGCATCGAAGGATTTTGGTATCCATGAGGGTTCCTGGAACTAATCCCCCAAAGATACCAAAGGGTGACCGTATTTTAAACTAAAGGTATTTATTTCTTTGCCTCTTTGTTAACTATTGCCTTGGGTTTATTTAGGAATGCACTTCTACTGCATAAAATTTAGCAATATGTTATTTATTTTATTTTGAGACTGAGTCCCGCTTTGTCGCCCAGGCTGGAGTGCTGTGGCAGGATCCCAGCGCACTGCAACCTCCACCTTCCAGGTTCAAGCAATTCTCCTGCCTCAGCCTCCCGAGTAGCTGGGATTACAGGCAGGCATCACCATGCTCCACTAATTTTTGTATTTTTTAGTAGAGATGGGGTTTCGCCATGTTGGGCAGGCTGGTCTCCAGCTCCTGACCTCAAGTGATCCACCCGCCTTGGCCTCCCAAAATGCTGGGATTACAGGCATGAGCCACCGCGCCCAGCCAGCAATATGTTATTGATCTCCAGAGATTATATTAAAATAATTTTAAACATTTAAAAATTATTTTAATGATTTAATTATTAATCAATAGCTTGATTAAACTCTTCTTCAATTTTTATAAAGGCATAGAATTGAACACCTGGTATCTTGCAAAATGATTTGTTTTATAGCAGGTAGAATACTAATCACAAATCACAAGTGATTTTCTTAATTTCTGGAAAGTTTACCAAAAAGGCTTTACCAGCATCTACCAAATGATTAATAATGTGATTAATCATACATGTCACTCTTTCATTTAGTCACCTTTTCTAATCTGATATACTTTGTAAGTGTTGGAAAGTTTAAATATTATGGTTCCAAAATATAGGAAAGTTTGAAAGCATTTTACAAAACATAGTTTTAAAAATGTTTTATATGGTTACTTTTATAAAATGCTTTTATCTTACTGCATACTTTAAATATTTTTTTTAAAAAACTTGATGGCACAGGTTTGACTAATTGGCAAAGTCAGTCCTCCATCAGCCAAATTAGTCAAACTTATTTTCTCCCACAAAAGAATGACTTCATTTTTCAATTCAAATAAATGTCTTAATATACATCCCAGTGGCAACCACCACACTTCTGAATCCTATTTCTAGGGTAGAGAGCAAAAGACACAGTGGCTTAGTGTGAGTTTGCCACCTGAATGAAACCAGTGCTGACTCCTTGGTGTTTTTTACCCATACTTTCTTTGGTTTGCTTCCATGGAAAGCATCCTCAGGAAAATGCATTCTTGAATTGTTTCTTTGTTTGGAATTCAGAAATTTTTACACTTTGACATGTGAGAGATAGGTAAGAAGTATGCCTTTTAAAAAAAAAATTTAAAGACGAAGGACTTAATGAAAAAGAGGATGAAAATGAGAACTTCGGGATGGCTTATTCTCGAGTAGATCAGCTTTAGGAAAAAGTAGATATGTAGTTTAAGAATCGGTAATTTCCTTAGATCCCTCTGTACCTGTGTACTTCCTAGAAAATCCTCCTGTATCCTGAGGGATATAGGTACCCCATCCTGAACAAGCCTGATCTAGTCAAATTCACTCATTTTTCAAATGGGTAGATGGAGGTAAAATTTCAAATGGCCCTCCCTCCCTCCCTCTCTTTCCCTCCCTCCCTCTTTCTCTCTCTTTCTTTCTTTGTTTCTTTTTCTTTCTTTCTCTATCACTCTTTCTTTCTTTCTTTCTTTCTTTCTTTCTTTCTTTCTTTCTTTCTTTCTTTCTTCTTTCTTCTTTCTTCTTTCTTTCTTTTCTCTTTCTCCCTCCCTCCCTCCCTGCCTCCCTACTTTTCTCCTCTCCTCTCCTCTTTTCTTTCTTCCACCAGGACTAACCCTGTCACCCAGGCTAACAGTGGCATGATCATGGCTCATTACAACATTGACCTCCCAGGCTCAAGTTATTCTCCCACCTCAGTCTCCTGAGTAGCTGGAATCACAGGTGTGTGCTACCATGTCAGGCTAAGCTTTTTAATTTTTTTCTTTTTTTCTTTTTTGGTAGAGACAGAGTCTTGCTATGTTGCTCAAGTGGGTCTTGAACTCCTATGCTCAAGTGATCCTCCTGCTTGGCCTCCCAAAGTGCTGAGATTACAAACATGAGCCACTGTGCCGATACCTGGTGTGCTACTTCTGCAGCACATTTGTATCCATATATTCCAGGTCTGCCCTAGTTCTTCAGAGTCCTTACTGTGCAACTCTCACAGTCATGCTCATTTGTTACCTACAAGACCTGTGTTTTGTAGTCTCTTGCCCAAACAAACCACAGTTCAACCAAAATTGATTCATTCTGTGTCAAAGTTGCCAAATTTAGAAAATAAAAATACAGGATGACCAGTTAAATTAGAATGTCAGATAAACATCAAATAATTTTTTTCATAGAACTATATTCCTTATATTGCATGGGATATACTTATACTAAAATTATAACTGGACATCTTCTATTATATTTGGCAATCCTGTTAATCTGTGTTTCTTCCCCACCCCCACCCCACGAGATCTGCTTTCTTATATCTGACTGCAGGCTAATCTGATCAACTGATTCTCAAGACTGGGTTAATAGATATTTTCAAGTTAAAGGGTAAAAATTCAAACCCAAAGGGTGACTTGATTATAAAAATTAAAGCACCAGAGGACATTTTGGCTAATCTTTTAGGGAATAAAGGAATGATTTATGTCTCTGACTAAGGAAATCAAAAGCTAACATGGTAATGGGTACATTTATTGGTGTTCACTATTGCCATTCATTATTTGTTAACTGGTTATATTATAACAAACACTGATTTGCAAGCCAGTTGTCATGCTTTACAAAAATAGTTCAATGAATTGTCATGTCTGTGAGTTAGGTGTTATTGTTGTTTCCTTTATGACAAACTGAGGCTCAGAGAGGTGACGTGATTGAGCCCAGACCACACAGCCAGTAAGTGGTGGACTGAGGATGTGAACTCAGGTCTAACTCTGAACACTACATTTCCTACCACTCCACACCGCTTCATCAAATCTTCACGCTATCTCATCTTAATCCTCACAATGATAACAAAGCTTCCAGGGTAGTTGAGTTATTCCCATTTTCCAGATGAGGAAACTGGGGATCCAAGATATGGTGTTACAAGGGATTGAGCCAGGCCCAAAATCAAGATCACTATGTTTAGGGTCACAAATTCTATGAGAAAAGAGTACAGGCACTATTGTAAAATTTGAAGAGGATACATAATTAAAATTCCCCCCACAAAAAAGATAGGGGAGATAAATTGTCACAAGTTTTTACTTTTAGGTAGCCACATAGTATAGCTTCAGAAGCTCTGGAAGAGACTCTATCTCAAGATACCTTCATAGCCTTCGCAGTATCTGAAGTTCCACCAGTACAGATGTATATTTTGGCATAAAGATCTTCTCTCTCTTTCTCTCTCTCTTGCTTCCTCTTTCTCCTCCTACCTACCTCTTGCATTTTTGGAATGTACATACTCTATGACTCTAAGAGTCAGTAAGAGATTATTAGTTCTTCACACCTTAAAATAAAAAATACATAAGGATCATGGAGACACATATGGAAAATGGGGGCTTGAGTAGGTGGGGGAAGCTCATCTATTCGTCTGGTTGTCTGGGAGTATCATAAGATTCTAGGCTTGAATAGCAACAGAAGGAATAAAAGAAATTTCTTTGTTAACCCAAGGTCATCTGAGATCGTTATTGCTTCTGGCACAACAAGATCCAGTAGAGTGTTCCCAGGCCCTCCGGAAAATGTCATACTATCCATTTCTGTCATCAGTGGAGCAAAGAAAAGATGCTCACTAGTGTCTGGGATTGCCCCCGGAGTGACTGTGGGCAAACCAGCTCTGCAGCCGTCCCAAACAAATCCTTGAGATCGTTTGAGTGTGGCTTCTCACCCAGGAACATGACTATAGGCAAGTGTCTGCGTAGGACAAAGTACAGCACCATGGCAGAGTACGGGGACTGGCCAGGGTCCTGAAACAGAATGTCTTACACTCACCCTCACTCACCATCTGACCTCAGAAAGATCCCTTCCCCATGCCAGTGCCAGTCTTCTTACCTGTGAACTCAGGGAACCTGATGGCTCATCTCTAAGGTTTCTCTGCACACACTTTGTGTCTCTCTCTAGATTGTGCTTAACTCCCACTTCTCTTCTCATCCACATAGGCACCTTCCTCTCCACAGCCCCACCTTCTTCTGGAGGAATGTAGCTTTCCTGCTGCTTCTCTCCCTTGCTTTGGAGTGGACTTCTGCATGGCTGGAGAAGAAGATCAAAGGTGGGTTCAAAAAAAAGCTGCATCTATTCTTGCTTAGAAATCATTCTTCCTTAGAAAGCATCCTCATACTTGGGGACAAGGGTTAGATATGAGGCCAGTGCCAGTGTCAGATGAGGTCCCCTCTGCGATGGATTTGGGGTCACAGAAAGCTATCCCTGTTCACCACTCTGGCCCTCCACATCCTTTCTTCACTCGTTTCCCCCCAAATTATTTTCCTAACTTTTCCATATGTACATATGGAAGGAGACGATGTATGTGGTCTCCTTCCTGACATGCACACCCCAAGGGTTTCTCTGCATCCACTGGGGATGCTCCCCAGAGATCTGGTCTCCTCTGTCTTATGACATCACTTGACACATACTTCTTGGGTGATCACATTCATTCCCACTACACACACACACACACACAAAGACACAGACACACACACACACACACGTTTAATATTTTTTTAAATTAATGAGCCATTAGGCATGAGCCTGAGGGGACGGGACCAGTGAGGAGGCTGCCGAAGTAGTTGAGAAGCGACAAGGGATGAGGTCAGGTGCTGGTCTGAGGGGGTGGTAGTAAAGAGAAGGAGGAGACAGGGTTGGAGAGAGATTTAGGAGATAGAATTGATGCAAGTCCATGACTGATGGGACGCTGGGATGGCAGAGAGGAAGGAATGAATCTCCAGATTCTAATAACAGACTGGACCTGTTGATGCCAAATGCCAAGATGCGGAATAGAAATAAGGTGGTGCTTGGGCATAAGGAGATAATAGTTCTGTTTTAAATATGTTGTAATAGAGGTGCTTCTAGATTCCCAGATGGTGTTTTTCCTAGGGAGGTTGAAATAAGAGTCTTTAGCTTGGAATAGAGGCTGAGTCTGGAGGAAGATATGAGAATCATAGCTGGGATCATGGGAATGAGTAGGATCACCCAGGAAGTATGTGTCAAGTAATGTCAGAAGACAACTGAGACCAGATATCTGGGGAGCATCCTCAGTAGATGCAGAGAAACCCATGGGGTGTGCATATACTCACAGGTAATTGGTTGAGAAGAGCTGACCAGAAATGGAGGAAGTTTTTTAAATTAATAAGTGAGAGTTCAAGCTGACAACAGAAAGGACCTACAATGACTGAAACCCAGTAAAGGTTCAAGTGGCTCCAGGAAGCAAGATGGAGACTGGAGTCAACACTAGTGAGAGAGAGGTTTGTCTTCACAGTCCCAAGGTTTCCCTTTCTATGCCTTTTTACCCCTTTGGAGGTGTCCCTGTTTGATTTGCTGAACTCGGTCTCTCTGCCTAAACCTAGAACAATGGTTCCCAAGTCCGCCTACTCCCTGGTGCCTGCTGCCTGCTTTAGGATCACCTGGGGTTCTTTTTAAAAAGTAGAGTCCCAAGGATGCACTTTCTAGAGATTCTGATTCAGTCTAGAGTCTATTTTCTGAAAGATGTGTAGATGATTTTTATTTACTCTCCAAATTAGGAACCACATACTCTTCTTAGCTATAGTCCATTCTTGGAGGGGTCATTAAGGACAAGAAGTATTGTTGGAAAGTACTCAAAGTCTCAGTGGCCAGTCCTCAGGGAAGATGTGGGGCTTCTGAAGTGAGTCCTGGATTGCAAGCCCCAGACCTGCCCCTAATGTGCTGCATTATCCTATCTGACCTCATTTCTTTTAATCCATGAAATCAGAAGTTTAGTGACAATGATAAATATGGTTCTTTCCACTCTAAAGTTCTACAATCCCAAGACTCAGTAGTATCTGGAAGGATCATGCCTCTCTGGCCAGATTCCCCTGGAGGGATGTTCAGTTTAGAATCATGGAGACACATTATGCGCTGTATGAGCTATCCTTTGCTACATAACAAATTATCTGTGAGTCAGAAGTCTGGCATGGTGCATCTGGGTTCTCTGGTCTGATTCTTACCAGGCTGAGATTGTAATGTTAGCCAGGGTTGTAGTTACTATTTGGGATGCAGTGTCCTCTCCCAAGCTCCCTGGTTGTAGCAGAATCATTTCCTTGGAGTTGTAGGACTGAGTCTTTCTTACTGGCTGTCACTTCTAGATGCCACCCTCATGCCTTGGCGCTTGGCCTCAACCATCTTCAAAGCTACAAATAGCATGTTGGGTCCTTCTTATCATTTGAATCTCTCTGATCAATTCTTCTCCACCAACCAGAAGAAAACTCTGCTTTTCAATGACCTCATTGACTGGATCTGGGCCAGAGATTAGACCTTAGAATTAGAGATCATCTCTAATTTTAAGGTCAACTATCTTGGGTCTTTAATTTTTCCCTTGCCTCTTCTAGTTTTTAATAAAAAATAATAATAATAAAAATAAAAGGTAGAAAGCAGCTCCATATCTGCCAAGGTCTTACCATGTACCAGGCATTATAGATATCACCCTATTCAACACTTATAATCAAACTGTAAGGCAGGAATTGTCATTATCATTTTAAAGATGGAAAAACGTAACTCAGATGAAGGGAAGTACGTTTCCAAGACTATTTCGCTGTTTAATGTTGGAGCCAGGCTCCTGAGCCAAATCTGCCTGACTACAATGCTTCTTCCACTCCACCATTTCTTACTCCTTAGAGGTTGCTTAAAAATCACACAACTGAGTTCAGATTGGTCTTGAGTTTACCAGGAGTCAAGGGTCAAATTAGACCTCCTGACCCCTACTTCCACGATGTTCCCATCAGTCTTTACTAATTTCTTTTATCAACTGGAGGCAAAGGAATTAAGCATTAAATATTAGGTTTCAAGAAGAGAGAGGATCTTTTGAATTTAGGATAAGGGCCTTGGTCCCTTCCTAACACTTTGTCCTGGAATCCAAGATGCTTCTCCTTCAGTTCTGCTTGGACACAAATTCCTGATTCAGATCTATTTAAATGGACCTGAGTGCTAAGAAACAGAACTAGCCCCTAAATATAAGAAGAACAAGAACTACGAATTGAAGGTAGAGGATAGGTCTGGGAGAATTTCACTACACACTTTTACCATAGGAGAAAAAAAGCTGAAATTCTCAAGGAATGTGAGCTTGAACATTTCTTTCTTGCAGAGAAACCAGGGGTGTGTCCCAAAGAGAGGCTCAGCTGTACCACTGAACTTCCGAACTCATGCCACACAGATTTTGACTGCAAGGACTACCTGAAGTGCTGCTTTTTTGCCTGTCAGAAGAAGTGCCTGGATCCCTTTCAAGGTAGCGATGTCCAGGCTGAGGACAGAGGTTCCCACTTCTTGCTCTATCCAAAACTTGCTGAGAGACTCCCTTGGATGGAAGGACAAGGACCCAGGGCTTGTGGTTTTCTCATTCTCTTATCCAATGCCTAACCCTCAAGTACAAATCGTAAGTCTAGGCATGGTGACCATCAACCACCATAATATTGATGCTGGTCTTCTTTGGTCCAACATTCAATCATTCACAAATAACTAATACTTGCTGCATGCTCACTCTGTGTAAGAGACTATTATTGGCACTGTGACAAAATGAAACCTCAGTCAGCTTAGATGCTGGCATTATTTTTCATGCTTTTCGATCTTCAAGGAGGTTTTCTGGTAACCCAATGTATTGGGCATCTACTATGTGTAGGGAACTGCGTGTTTTTATAAAAATATTTATTCCCTCACTCACACATTCATTCAACCAATATCTGTTGTTAATGCTCTTTGAACAAAGACCACCAGAATACACCTGTAGTTGAACAAGTTGGATTTATTACTCATTGCAGTGAGGGAAAATGCTCACCCTAGATAAGTCTGAGGCATTTCAGTAGGAAGCTGTAGAAAGAATCTATTATCGGATTTGGGATTTGATTGGGTAATTCAGGGGAGGGTCTAAAGAAGTGAAAGTTTGCTCCAGATTGGGTGCTATCAGAAAGTGGGGGCAATTCTATGACTAGTTATCCCAGTGAATCTTAACTATACAGAGTACAGACTCGACTGAAGATAAAGCTGTGATTGGTTGGTAGAGAAGCATAAGCCACTCGTGTTAGCTGGGAGGTGGTGGGTGTTTAGTATTTTGCAGATTTCACAGTAATCTTGTTTTTATTTCACTTCATCATGATCTCAGAGTGACTTTGTTTGATATAGATGTTCTAGGAGATGTTTTAAATGTCCAACAGAGGATCCATGTGGCTTAGCTGGGAGTGTCAGATCAGTGTTCAGACATCAGGGGCTGTCTCTTCCTTGGTATTTCATTCCTTCTAGGTAGTAAGTACTTTGTTAGGCACTTTGGGTGCAAAAGTAATTGTGGTTTTGGACTGTGAATTTTAAATCGTTATGACTAGCCTCAAACACATCTTTATTGGCTGGGCATGGTGGCTCACGCCTATAATCCCAGCACTTTGGGAGGCTGAGGCAGGTGGATCACCTGAGATCAGGTATTTGAGACCAGCCTGACCGACATGGTGAAACCCTGTCTCTACTAAAAATACAAAAGTTATCAAGGCATGGTGGCAGGCAACTGTAATCCCAGGTCCTCAGGAGGCTGAGGCAGGAGAATTGCTTGGACCCAGGAGGTGGAGGTTGCAGTGAGCCGAGATTGCGCCATTGCACTCCAGCCTGGGTGACACAGCGAGACTCCTTCTCAAAAAAACAAAAGAAAACAAAACACATCTTTATTGATCAAAAGAGGAACTACTATAATCAACACATTTTTGCCAAAGAGAAATAAATTGTTTATTCCTATAGTGTAAAAATCTGTGCTTCAGTATTCGATGAACTCGTGGAAAGCATTTTCTGCAACCTGCTTTTTGTGGATGTGTTTTCCCTGCAAAAGCACATCCACAAACAGCAGGATGCAGAAAATGCTCTCCAAGAGTTCATCATTGTTGAGATGCTTGGAGAAGTGGTAGTCGGTTGGCGAGAGGTCAGATCAACATGGTGGATGAAGCAAAACTTCGTAGCCCAATTTGCTCTTTTGCATTGGTTGTGTGATGTGTAGTTGGGCGTTGTTGCAGAGAAGAATGGGCCCTTTCTGTTGACCAAATGGCCCTTTCTGTTGACTAATGCCAGCTGCAGGCACTGCAGGTTTCAGCACATCTCATCGATTTGCTGAGCCCACTTCTCAGATGTAATGGTTTCGCCAGGATTCATAGTCTAAAATAAATATCAAATAAACAGCAAGTAATGTCATTAGCAAAAATACATGAAGCAGGAAATGTGCATTAAAATGATGTATAATGTAATCACATTTATTTAAGAATATATTCAATGTCAAATGGCAATTTTCAACAATGCAAAAACCGCAATTACTTTTATACCAACCTAACAGTTGCTGAACAAGTCTTGCCCTTGCCCTCCCAAAGCTCAGAACAATGGAGAAAAAGGATCAGCTCCAACGTATAAGGTTCTTTTTTTTTTGAGATGGAGTTTTGCTCTTGTTGTCCAGGCTGGAGTACAATGGCACAGTCTTGCTCACTGCAACCTCTGCCTCCCAGGTTCAAGCAATTCTCCTGCTTAGCCTCCCAAGTAGCTGGGATTACAGGCACATGCCACCACACCCAGCTAATTTTGTATTTTTAGTAGAGACGGGTCTCTCCATGTTGGTCAGGTTGGTCTCGAACTCCCGACCTCAGGTGATCTGACCACCTTGGCCTCCCAAAGTACTGGGATTACAGGGGTAAGCCCCCATGCCTGGCCACAAGATTCTTATATGTGCTTTATAATATTCTTTACAAGGAAAGAGTGATGCTCAGAGATGCCATACAACATAGACTATTAGTAGTAGAACTGGGACCAGAACCTATGCCTTTTTTTCCCCCCTGCATTGACTCCGTTTATGACTTAGGTGATAACGCCAGGAGCTATGACAAATGCTAGAGAACAGACCCTCTCCTCTTATCTCTACTCTTCATGTCCTTCCTTCCTTGCTGCCTGACCTCAGAACCCTGCACGCTACCTGTGAGCCAAGGAGACTGCAATGATGGTGCACGGCGCTGGCATTTTGACTTTGAAAATTACTGCTGCACATCCTTCACCTACAGGGGCTGCAAAGGGAATGCCAACAACTTCTTAAGTGAGGATGACTGCAGAACGGCCTGCATGTCAATTGGTGAGACCCATTTCCTGGAAACCTGAGGCCCTAGTTTAACTAGGAATAGTTTACTGGTGAAGTTATAGGCTCAAAATTTGAGGTTAAACTTCCTTGGTTCAAGACTGAGCTCTGTCATTCACTGGCTGGGAGGTCTTGGGCCAGTTGCCTGCCTTTATAAGTTTCAGTTTCCTTGTCTATAGAATGACATTAATAATAGTATTTACCTAATGGAGTGGCTCTATCAAAAAATGAGAATGTGTTAATAGATCTTGGCCAATGGGACCCGAAAGCCAGGTGTGGCCCCTTGGAAGGTGTTTTCTCATCATAGTAACCTGTTGAGCATCACACTGAGGACTTGCATAAGAATGAAGTGTAGAAAGGCCAGCTCTGGAATCCCATGGAGTAAGTGTCCACACTGGAGGTGCAGGGTAGGGTGAGGTGAAGGTGAAGGCTGTGGATTTATTCCTTAGTATAATGGTCATCACCAGTAACACTGGGAGACCGTGTCCTACCAAACTTAGGAGTCAAATGACCTGAATTAAAAACTGACTTTTCCCACTTGCTGCAGGTTTCTTCACTTCTTTGAGTTTCAGTTCCCGCTTCTGTAATTCTGGAGTAACAGCAAACAACTCATTGAGTTGTACAGTGGCTGTCTTGTGTGGGTTCACTAAATGGTAACAATTGAGACGATGACCAGTGATCTTTACAATGCTGCAGTGTGTGATTTACGAGGCAGCGTTGCAATTTCGACCTCAGATTCTGTGAGGCACGCTGAAAAATGTACCATCGCTACCACTTAACAGATGAGAGAACAGAGTCAGAGAGGTAAAGTTAGTTGCCCAAGCACCCACAGTTGGTCAGGAGTAGAGGTGGACTTTTAATTCCATGGACCCATGGGCCTGAATGGCCAAGGCAATCCTGGGGCCTGACTTTAAACTAGGACCACAAGCTTCCCTTCATGGGAAGCCCTAAGGAATCATGAGGCTGCGGACGAGACTCTTGTCTCCTTGCCTAGGAGCCATCAGGAAGAGGAGGCCAGGGAAATGGGCTTGGGCTGATTTGTGGGAAATTTAGGTTAACACTCAGAGGCAACTTGATAATACCTCCGGGAGTTCAACACATCATAACTGAGCCTGACCTGGGGAAGCCCTTGTAGAATTTGCAGTCAGATGAGGACAAGAGGATACATGCACAAAACCCCAAAGAATTGATTTAAATGCTACCTATGTCCTAATGACCCACAAAGTCACATCTCCAGCCCAAATCTGACTCCCAGACTCCACTATCTGCTCTATATCTCCACCTGGACCTCACAAACACCTCACGTTGAACTTGTTTAAACAGAACCTCGGGCCAGGCATAGTAGCTTACACATGTAATCCTAGCACTTTGGGAGGCTGAGGCGAGAGGATCACTTGAGCCCAGGAGTTTGAGACCAGCATAGACGGCATAGTGAGACCCAATTTCTACAAAATAAAAAAGCAAACAAAAAACTAGGCATGGTGTCGTGTGCCTGTGGTCCCAACTACTCAGGAGGCTGGGAAGATCACTTGAGGAGGTGGGAAGACCACTTGAGCTGGGGAAGTTGAGGCTCAGCTGGGTGACAGTGGGAGATCGTGTCTCAAAAAAAGAAAAATAAGCTAAACATAAACATACACATTAACCGTATCTCTTACCACTACTCCCCTAACCCAAACTTGTTCTATCCATACTTATCATCTTGGTTGAAAAACTACAAAATCACACTTGATGCCTCTCTTTCTCAATTAACATCCATTAAGTTGGAAAATAATTTTTGTTCTACCTTGAAAGTGGATCCCGAATCTGGTAAAACCTGACCACCTCCACAGCTGCCACCCTGATCTGAGGAGCCATCTTCTCCTTGGATTACCCCAAAAGCCTCCTAAAAGGTTTCCCTGCTTCTACCCTCCTTACAAATCAACACAGTAGCCACAATGACCCTTTCAAAACATGAGTCAGGCCGTGCCACTTCTCTACTGAGAACACTGCAATGGCTCCCCATTTCATTCTAAGTAAAACCAAATACCATAAAATGGCTTACACTGATTTGTATAGATTTCACATAATTAACCCATTTTATAAAAAAGGAAACTCACTAAACAGCAGGACTGGGACTTTACCATGGGGTTTGAGGCACCAAGCCCAGCATGCTGTCTACCATATCCCATGATATGGTGAGACATTTCATTCTTCCACAGCCTACTGGAGATGGATAGGGTAGGGTGAACCAAGTTGCAGAAAGAGAGACTAGCTTTGAAGAGAAGGAAAAGCTCTTTGAAGAGTGGTGGGATAGAGATGGGGTTTTAAGAAGCTCACATCTGCTCTTGTTTTAGTTAAGAATGGACAGTGCCCACTCTTCCCTTTCACTGACCGTATGGAGTGTCCACCTTCATGTCACAGTGACATCGATTGTCCTCTGACAGACAAATGTTGTGAATCCAGGTGTGGCTTTGTTTGTGCCAATGCCTGGACAGGTAAGGATTGGGGCTATACCTCCCAAATCTACTGGACATGTGCCACAGATGCTATTCTGTGCCATGGAGTGGGGGGTGTCTTGGACCTCAGATGCCCCTTGGGCTTACATTTGAGGATCCTTGGGAACCCCTTTAATGCCCAAGAAGTTATATTGACCTCTTGACCTCTGAAGACTATTGTGCTGTTCTTCAAAGCCAATTATTCATAGTATTGCTCTCTATTCTTCCCCAAGAAAACTTTGACTTGCGAGGTGACAATATCCACTGATTCATAAAAAATTCATAACCATGAGGTGTATTCCTAATAAGCCCTCATGTCTGCACAGAACTTCAGAGCATGCACAGCATATTCATATGCTGTAAGATGAGATAGGGAAAAAATTGGTAGCAAATGCTGTTGGGTAGAAGCCAACTTTCCAGCCTCCTCTAAGGCAGGTGCTTACTTCCCCATGTAGTACCAGGTATTGTCCAGGTGTGGCTTTGAGGTTCTAAGTTTCACTATAGTGTAGTGGCAGGAGTCAAAGGCTTTTCAACTGGCTTCAACTTTTGTACTGGGTTTCTATGTGGCATTGGGCAACTCACTTCCCTCTAAATGGTCTTCAATGCCTACAATTTATAAAACAAGAAAGTTCTGTGTGCTATCTAATACTCCTGCCACCTGTAGTACTCTGGGGTTATATAACCCAGATCCATGAATTCTATAGGAGCAAACAGGAACCCTAACAGATGGTACAAATCAGAGATCGCAAGACTTTTCTTGATGCTTCTCAAGTTATTAGCTGTAGAAAGTTGATACTCTGCCTCCCCCAGTCTATTGCCACTATCGGGGAAAAGGTAAGAAGCTCAGCCAGAATAAAACCCTGTTTGAGATTCCCAAGATTGCCCAAATTTGTCTCAAATTATGACCAAGTATTTCAAGGTCGTGTCTTCTTTCACCCCATAAAGTCAAAACAGGTTTCTGCCCACACAAGCCCTCGGTATGTGCCAAGATTGATAAACCCAAGTGCCTGCAGGATGGTGAGTGCCCATGGGAGGAAAAGTGCTGCTCACATTGTGGACTGAAATGTACAGACCCCAAATATTGAATAGTAAATAGAAAATATTACCATCAAAGTCATTAATTATGAGTAGCATAATAAAAAGCTGTCAGTTTTGTCTTATATCCAACTACCTTGCCAAATTATCTTATTAAGTATCACAATATTGAATGATGTTACTTTAATTTTATATATAAACTCATCATCTTAAAATGAGGATATATTTGACTCTTTTTTCAAAATCCGGACTTTATTTTCTTGTCTTCTTGTATTGTATAGAACCTTCAAAATAATAATGAAAATAAAGGCAATGGCATCCATCGCTGTCTAGTTCCTTATTTTAAAGTCAATGGCTCCTGCAATGTAAAAAGACATTTGTTGTTGAATTTGGAATGAATAAGTTTTATAGCACTTAAATTTTCCCTTCTTCCTTCATTCCTTCCTTCGTTTGTTCGTTCCTTCCTTCCTTCCTTTTGACAGAGTTTTGCTCTTGGTGCCCAGGCTGGAGTGCAATGGCACGATCTTGGCTCACTGTAACCTCTGCCTCCTGGGTTCAAGTGATTCTCCTGCCTCAGCCTCCTGAGTAGCTGGGATTACAGGTGCCCAACACCATGCCTGGCTAATTTTTTGCATTTTTAGTAGACACGGGGTTTCCCCATGTTGGCCAGGCTGGTTGCGAACTCCTGACCTCAGGTGATCCACCTGTTTCGGCCTCCCAAAGTGCTGGGATTACAGGTGAGAGCCACCATGCCTGGCCAATTATTTCCTTTTTAAGCTTATTTCCTATCAATTTATAACTGCTACTAAAAATGACTGCTGAATTTTATCAAGTTTGAGCATACAGTCACATGATAATTTTTCTCTTCTAATTTGTTGGCATAATTTATTAAATTTTCTTGAGCCATCCTTGCATTCTTAATAAACTTAATTGCAATGTGTTATATCAACATACTTAGAATAACCTTAATTGCAGTGTATTGTATCAATATATTATTGGTTCTTTTTAGCTAATAGTATATTTTGAATTTTCACATCTATAGTCAAAAGAAAAATAGGTCTATGTTTTTTATTTGTTTTTCTATTTGGGTCATATTACTTAAAAACATAAGTATGGGAACTAATTGGGAAACATATCTACCTTTTCTATGATCTGAAATATTTTACGTAATATATCAATTCTGTGTTTTTTGAAGGCTACCAAAATTCAGCTCCAAAAGCATCTAGGTCAGGTTCTTTCTAGTGGTATATTTTAGTAATTTAAAAATATTTCATCTTATTTTTCATCTGCAGGTTTTCTACTTCCTCTTCTGCAAATTTTGGTCTTTTGTATTTTGGTAAAATTAATCAATTTTTTCCTATATTTTCACATGTATTACTTTAGAGTAGTATAAATTGTTCTCCATATAATTCTTCTTATATCTTTAACTTTGGTTAGTGTTTTTACTCATACATTCATGTTTCTACCCACCTATTTACTTACTAACCATTCAATCCCATTACTCATCTATCCATTCACTCAACACATATGCAGATACCCAATCCCCACTCACCTATCCCTCCCATCCCTTCACTGACACACCTTTCTACTTAGTATTTGCCCACTCCATATGTCTATCCACTTACCCTTCTTACTCATCTTTCTTCTACAGACTCACTTGCCCATCCAGCCTTTAATTCATCTTCCTATTATTGACCTCTCTCCTCCCCCTTTATCTGCACACACACACACACACTCTCTCTCTCTCTCTCTTTCATATCCATCAAAATACATATTCATAATTTCTATACCTACCTCCCTCCATCCACCTACCAATGCACTCATCCACCTTTCATTCAAATGGCCTCCATCAATAGGCCATCCTTATATTCAATCCGATCCACTTATTCACCAATCATCTACCCATCCATAATCCATGCATTCATGTACCCAAATATTCATGCTTCTCTCACTAGTCCCTCTTCCTGTTCAACCGTCTTCCCACTCATCACTCTACTAGCCACCCACCCAACCAAATATCTACCTACCTATTCACACACCTACCAATCCCCACCACCTACCTTGCTCATCTAGCAGGATGTACTGAGTGTTTATTTTGAGCCTATTCATGTTTTAAGCACTACGTTCTAGACACAGACCTGTTTAATGGAGTTTGGAGCTTACTTGGTAGAGCAAACATGTAAGTTAATAATAGAATTAGAGGCAGAGGGAACAACACAGGAAGCCAGTGACAGAGAATCAGTCCGTGTGACAGGTCTTGGGCTAGTGAAGAAGCAGGAGGTGCCAGGTACAAGCTGGTCTGCTTGGTCCTCATTGGTGTCCCCTGTTCTGAGCACAGGATTGTTCCTGGAAGAGAACTGACACTGAGGCAGAGGTCAGACACCATGGCCCTCAACAGAGGGGATGATGAAAGGAGAGGCAAAACCTCAGATGAGACCTTACCCAGCTTTCTCAGAGAAGTTATTGGAGAGAAGGGGCCAAAACCATGATTCATCCCAAGTCCCAAAGTCATAAATTTTATTTCACCTGGTTGGAAAGTGAGATGCTTGGATTGGGCCTGAAAATTAGGCAAGACAGAATGGAATGCAACAACCACAGAGGTAGGTAATTTATTTTCAATAAAATTTAGGAAAAAAATACAGCTTTAATTAGGGATCCTGGGTACCATTTGGAAATTTACTGACTCTGTGGGTGTTCAGCCTCTGTCTCCACTAAAGACATCACTTCATTCCCTTGAACTCACCCTTCCTCTCTATCTTCAACTCTGCAAGAAAATATATCCACGCCAACATCAGAACATGCGCTGGTGTCCTCCAGCAAGAACTCGTATGCTCAGCTCCCTCTTAACCTTATTTCTGACACTCACTTGCTGGGTGACATTTAATCCACACCTGCACTTCTCTGGGCCTTATGATTCTCATCTATAAAATGAGAAATGGGGCTTGATGATCCCTCAGAGCCCTTCCACCTAGATATTCCAGTTTTCACTCCCTCCTGGGCTGAGTTTGTGAGAATATGGGAAATAAAATAAGTGAAACAGCACTGCTTAGGACATCTTACTTGTCCATTAGAAATTCTAGCCAGGCACGGTGGCTCATGCCTGTAATCCCAACATGTTGGGAGGCTTAGGTGGGCGAGTTGCTTGAGGGCAGGAGGTGGAGACCAGCCTGGCCAACAGGGTGATACCCAATCTCTACTAAAAATACAAAAATTAGCTGTGCATGATGGTGCATGCCTGTAATCCCAGCTACTCGGGAGGCTGAGGCACGAATTGCTTGAACCAGGGAGGTGGAGGTTTCAATGAGCCAAGATTGTGCCCCTGTACTCCAGCCTGGTTAACAGAGCAAGACTGTCTTTAAAAAAAAGAAAAGAAGATAAGAGAAAAGAGAAAAGAAATTTGATTCACTAGTCTCTTTAAGTGAGATTGTGAAGCTGGTGGAATGAGATTCTTACGGGGGCTGTCTCTGATCCTAAATTTTGTGACCATATAGTCACTCTCTGATGATAAGCCTGTCTTTGGCCTCTGTCTGTCATGGAGGAAAGCTCGGAGAACAAACTTGGCCCAAAAGGACAACACCTACTTAGGGAAGAAAACGGGAGCCCTAGGGATAACATTTACAGAGTGTCTTTCTCCTTCCCAGGACTGGCTGAGTGGCCAGTGTAGGTTCCGTGGCTGTAGGAAGGAGAGCTGCCCACAATCTCCAGCACCTCTTTCCCACGGCTCCTCTACTGGCCCAGTTAGAATCCCGAAACTCTGCTGTGTTACTGAACTTTATTCCACTGTAGTCTCTCAGGAAAGTCCCTTTACTTCACAGTTCCTTAGACAGCAAGGATCTTGGGTTGATGGCTGAGGCTCCCTCTAAGCTTTGATATCCTCTCTTGCTCTGAAAGCAACACTACGTTGAGAAACACTCTCTGAAGACTCTGCTGTCAGCCTGATTCCTCCTCTACACCCCGCTCTGTGGCAACATCTTTATTCTTTGGTCTTAGTCAAAGAATATGAGCGAACCAAAGATAAAATAAAAGAGAGACGGATGGGAGGAAACTACGGGAGAGGGAGAAAGGAACACAGAGACCATGGGGAAAGAGAAACAGACACAGGCACAGAGAGGCACCGATAAACGTGAGATACCAAGAGACCAACAGAGACACGTTGTCAGAGACAAGCAGAAGGGGTGTGCTAGTAAGTGTGCACGTACGCTGGAAAATGAATGAAGAACGAAGACACTCCACTGCTCTCCAAGTTATCAGATGAAGACCCATGATGGTAGCATTCCCTCTGAAGGTAGCCTGGAAAGTGGGAGACATGCTTTACCCACTCCCCAGGGTTGACTAGAGCCCCCAGCCCAGTGCAGCCTAGGGATGTAACGATCAAGATCCACTCAATAAAGAGACCTTTCCTCTCAAGCTGTGAGCTGGGTGGGTTGGGGGGGCAGTTAATCCCATTTGTGACCTTGAGAATTTAGTGTTCCCAGCAAGAAAGGGAGTGGCTGGCTTGTCTCCAGTTCTTATATCCAAGGTGCTGGCTACTGAAGGAATAGGCTGGGCCACAGCAGCTGAGGATTCCAAACTCTGGAACCACAAGAAAGGCCAGTCTCTCTTCAGCATGGGATCTTCTGGACTTTTGAGCCTCTTGGTGCTATTCATCCTCTTAGTGAATATCCAGGGACCTGGTCTGACTGATTGGTTATTTGCCAGTAAGTATTGGGCCTCGGCCCTTGCCCTAGAGAGAGGGGAGTTTGCTGGGAGGAAGGATCAGGAAACAACTCTTCAGATCTGGGTTGCTTTGCACCATCTTAGCCAGGTCCCAGTTTGGGAGAAGAGAGAGATATTTGTAAGCTCCCTCCTGTGGAAGATCCCTTCTGGGAATGCAGAAACCCCTACTTAAGCAATCCCCACTTTCAGCCCCTTTGAAGTGGAGAGTATCAAGGAGGTGGAAGAGAGTCACAGAATCTAGCATTTAGGGTAGGTGCTACAGGAATCCATGAAACCAAGAGACCTTCTCCTTACCCCACAAACAAAACAGGCCCCTTTCTTGAGCTGTCATCTCTATCAACTCCTGGTTCTTTCAAATGCAGGCCGATAAAGCGTTCCTGTATCCCTAGGAGTTCCCTAACTTTGAGATAAAAGACAGCATCCAGAATTCCCTTTAAACTTAAGACGCTAATGTTCCATGATTATAATGTAACAATGATCATTGTTGTCATTTGCTGAACACTCAGGAAGTAAGGATTTCTGAAAAGGGATTTCTAAAACAACAGAGGGATCTGGAGTCAGACTCAGTGGGTTCAAATCTTGGTAGCCACGTAACCTTGGGCAAGTTACTTAAATTTCGTGGGCCTCAGTTTCCGCATCTGTAAAATGAGGATAGTAACAGAACTTCCTTCATAGAGTGATTATCAAGATTGAATGAGATCATACATTTAAAATGCTTAGAAGAGTGCTCGGCTTACGGTAAGTACTTAGCAAATGTTAGTTAATGACTGTGCATCTGTTACTATGATTAGAGCTTTATATACTTTGTCTCATTGCTTTCTCACAACTCCTTAAGGGCAAAATGATTTTTACAGATGATGAAACCAAGGTTCAGAGAGGGTCAGAATTCAGACCAAGAGTCCGAATTCAAAACCTAAACTGGCTCCTGGGTAAGTGATGCTAATCGCTGTATAATATCACCACCTAGAGGAACTTCCAAACATTGATTCTTCAACAAGGCCAAAAACATCACATCAGCTTAATCCAGTGGCCTGCAATGGGGCGATTTTGCCTTCCAGGGAAATTTTGCAATGCCCGGAGACATTTTTGGTTGTTACAACCAGCAGGTGCTACCGGGGTCTGATGGAAAGAGGCCTGGGATGCCGCTAAACGTCCTACAATGCCCAGTTCAGCCCCCCAAACAGTTAGCCAGCCCAAATATCACCAGTGTCTGAGATGGGATGGAGCTGGGTGGATGGGAAGAGAGGGAGGAGTGGTCAGGAGGGAGGGGGCTGTAGGCAGTAGGGAAGTGAGTGAGGCCGCCTTGAGGAAAAGAACTCCTGGAGGGGAGCAAAGTGCAAACAAACTTCCCTGACTCTCCAGAATTGCCTTGTGCCTGGCAAAGTGGGGAGACACTGTGCTCTCCAAGGCTCAAGGGTGTAAAACTGCTCCTTCCCTAGAGAGATGTCCCAGGATCAAAGAAGAGTGTGCATTCAAAGAAAGGGATGTGTGTTCAAAGGACAGACAATGCCAGAACAACAAGAAGTGTTGTGTCTTCAGCTGTGGAAAAAAATGTTTTGATGTCAAACAAGGTAATATTCAGAGCCTCAGAATAACCAACCCCTCCTCCCCATAGCCTCACCTTCTGCCTTCCTGGGCTGGCTTTGTGCCCTTGTCGCTGAGGGCTGGTCTCTGGCAAAATTGCTGGACTTGGGAGACCTGCGATTTAGATTCATTACTGTGCCAAATATGGTGTGTGACAATAGTAATGACCTTATCCTATCAAGTAATGTTTGAAACTGAGTCTCAGACATTACTTAATAGGATAAGGTCATTCTTATCTTCACCAAAACAAATGAGTGGTGAAGGAGTGGGATTGAAACAGATTTTTTTTTTGACTATTTGGTTACCTGTCACTCTTTTTTTTGAGCCTCCAGGTGGCCATCGTTGCCCTAACATATACCAACATTGTTGCTGCAAGTGATAAATTAAGCAATTTATATTTCCTAGCTCTTTTGTATGGAGTGACCACCTCTCTGCCTACACAAATCCAACTTTGCACTAAAACACCTCTCCTGACTGCTCCAGAACAGAGGGTTTTTCCCTTCTGCTGCATCTTAATTTCATGCCCATCTCCCTGGGATGCGAAAAGACTATCAAAGGTTCTTTTTTCATTCTTTTAACAAATATTTGTTGCATCCCTCTGAGACCCAATTTAGGATTTGATCTGCTCAGCGTGGTCAGGGAGGTTGGGATTGCCTTCTCTGAGAAAGCGAATCTGGAGTTGAGTTGAGAAAGATGGGTAATATTTTAGGCAAAAAGTGGTGGAAGGGTTTTCTAATCACAGGGAGTAGCATCCACAAGGCTCAATGGTGGGGCCTGGGGAGGCCAGAATGCAGAGTGAACATGAGCATGGTACAAGGAAAACAGATCCTGGATGGGCAGAGATCAAACAATTCAGGTATGGTGGGCCAGATGAAAGAGTCTTGCCTTGATCCTAAGGGCCATGGCAATCCACCAAGGTGGGCCAGTCACATGACCAGGTTCATACTACATCTATAGAGTTTAAAATAGGAGGAACAGGGTGTCTTAAAGGACTTCAGGATGACAGAAATGGTGGCTGGAACTAGAGGTAGCTGAGGGGATGAAGAAGAGTAGGATGTGCTTGAAAGGTATATGGGAGGTAAAGTAAACAGGGCTTGACAGACGACAGACGTAAAGTGGGCAGGCCGGGGGCTAAGTCACTCATATGCCAGCAGGTAAGGATTCTGAATGCAGACATCCTGAGTTCAACTCTTACCTCCAGTTTGTACCAGTCTTTTTATCTTGGATAAATTAACAACTTTCCCTCACTGTGCCTCAGTTTCCTCAGATAATAAAGGGATCAGTGTAAAAGGTTATTTTGAGGATCAGATAAATTGATCTGCATGATGTGCTTAGAGCAGTGACGGGCACATAATAGCCACCTGATAACCTATTCTCTTGTTTGTAATTCCTGGTTGGGGGCTCCTAAATAGCAGAGATCATGCCTTTTCTCTGTTCCTAGAAGCATTGAGCACATATGAATGATTTATTCATTTCAGATCAGGATACATTTTCTTTTACCCTCAACATTCCATAAAGTTCTGTGCTGTACCAGGCTATCTGTTAGGAATAGGGATGCCAAGATGAAAGCAGACACACTAGAAACCCACTAGAAACTCACAGCCTCAGTGATGAGACCAAAGATACAGATAAATAAAAAATGAATGCACAAGATTCTGAAGCAAGGTGTGGTGGTGAGGAATGTAGAATGGAGTCAAAGGAGACATCACAGCAGTTGATGTCCGAGAAAGGTTTTGAAGGAAGAAGAGAAGTGTCACTGTGAGCAGTGCAAAGGGATGGAGGTATGGGGTAGTGCGTTGAATATTGCTGGAGCATGTGGCTCGGAGGGTTCTGCGGCAGGGGAGGAGGCCAGCATCACAGTAGGAGCCAGGCAATGAAGGGCCTTGTGGGTCATGTGAGGACATGGTCATGAAGCCAAGGTAGGTCCTATCTGTGGAAGGACATGAATGAATCTGGCTTTCAGATCCATCAGATCCTTCTTTCTGGTGGTAAGCATGAAGGATTGATTAGAGGGGCCAGGACTGGAGGCAGGGGGATCAATCTGAGGTTATCTCAACAGCCCAGGCATGAGACACTGAGGCTTATATTAAAGAGACTGGCAGAGAGGTGAACTATTAGGAGGTAAAAATCAACAGGACCTAATTGTTTAGTAGTGGAGATTTACCCACATGGAACTGTGTAAGCATAATTTAGTTGGGACCTGTATTTGCTTGCTAAAGTTGCTATAACAAAGTACCATTGCCTGGGTGGCTTAAACAACAGAAATGTATGGTCTCACATTTCCACAGAAGTCCGAGATCAAGGTATCAGCATGGTTGGTTCCTTGTCAGGGTTATGGGGAAGAAGCATGTTCCATTCCTCTCCCCTAGCTTCCGGTGGTTTGAAGGCAATCTTTGGTGCTCCTTGGCTTGTAGACACATCACCCCAATCTCTGCCTTCACATTCATGTGGTGTTCTTCCAGTGTGTATGCCTCTGTCCAAATGTACCTGTTTTTATAAGGACATCAGTCATATTGGTACAGGGGCCCACCCTATTTTAGTCTGACCTCATTTTAACTAATGACATCTGCAACAACACTATCTCCAGGGATACAGATACCCACTCTGGGATCTCCTTGCAAATGCATGCAATATGTCAGTGGAGCTGTACTCCCGCTGTGTGACAAGGGAAAAGGAGCCTACTCCAGTCTCATCTTTAGTGGTTTTCAGGGAGAATAATAACACCTGTTCATTTCTGGAGTAGGCACTCTGAGTTTTCAACTCTGGAGTCTCTCTGCAGATGTATGCGAAATGCCAAAAGAAACTGGCCCCTGCATGGCTCTTTTTCGTCGTTGGTGGTATGACAAGAAAAATGATACTTGCTCCATCTTTATCTATGGTGGCTGCCAGGGAAACAATAACAATTTCCAATCCAAAACCAACTGCCTGAACACCTGCAAGAAAAAACGTGAGTCCTAGGGGTCCCGCTCTTTCATCTTCTCCAGTGCCGGGCTGGGAGGTCTGGGTGTTGGCTGGTCCATTCCTGGACCACTACATCTTTGGCAGACCTAGTGCTGACAGAACCAGCTCCAATCAGGAGTTCAGAATGCACCTGGAAAAGGGGTAGACAAAGTTACTTTCTGGAAACTGAGGATGAGAGGGATGTAGAAGTAATCAATGTTGGCAAGTATGAGGGGAGTTAGGAGGGGTAGAGGAAGGGTACAGAAGTGGTGAAATCTCAGAGATGAACTGCAGAAGAGGCACAGGATGTTAAACCTAGATACGTTGACCAACCAACCCTTCCAAGCCATCAATGTCCTCAATACAACTCTTTGCCAGCAATTCCTATTCATTTTTCCTTGAAGGAGATGGAGAACCCCCCAAAGCAAACCCACTTCTTTTTAGTATCTTTCTGTGAAAAGATGTTATAAATGTAACTTCAACTTCCAAAGATAAGCTGAACCCAAGATGCTCAACTGTTTTTGTCCTACGTTCTCTACAGGCGTTCCCTGAATGGATAAGAATGCACTGGAAGAACCACCAGAATGTGGCTCATGCTCTGAGGACTGTCCGTGTACCTGACTGATGGTCTAGATTGACTTCCAGTTTCACTCTCAGCATTCCGACATCTTAGCCTTTCCCAAAACAGAACCCCTGCAATCTACCTCCTCTTCCCCAATCTTTGCCTCTTTTGATGCACAATATCCTTCTGTTTTGATTTCATCTTTATGTCCCCTTTATCTCCAACTTCTAGAGCTCCCAGTTTATATTGTGTCACTCTCAATTTTTTCCAATAAAGTACTTGATGAAGTCTTGTGCCTCTGAGGCTGAGTAATTGACATCTTTTTGGCACATTGCACTTGTAGAGTAAGGGATCATTGAGGCTTCCAGTGACATCATTCAAGGAAGTAAAGACAATCAGAACTTTGAAGAGCTGTGAGCTCCAGGGATACTGTTATTGTTATATACCTCTGTTTCTACAAAAGATTATAAAATCCTTTTTAGGCAAGGGCCCAAGGACAGTGACTTAGTTTGGATCCTCTAGAGATGAACCCTTGGAAAAGGGCATGGGTGCAGGTAGTTTGTTTGGGAGACCTCCCAATACATACAGGATAGGGGAGTGCGATGAGTAATTCAGGGAAGAGAGAAGAGTCTATTATTAGCTGGTTATCACTGTGGCTCAGTCCTACTGGGGACCTTTTAAAGAATCATGTAAAACAGGCTTCCACATTTTCTTTTTTAAAATTATTTTATTTTATTTTATTTTATTTTATTTTATTTTATTTTAAGTTCTAGGATACATGTTCAGGACCTGCAGGTTTGTTACACAGGTAAGTGTGTGGCATGGTGGTTTGCTACACCTATCAAACCATCACCTGGGTATTAAGCCTGCGTGCCCCTGATGCTTTCCCTCCCCCTGCCCCCTTAACAGGCCACAGTGTATGTTGTTCCCCTCCCAATGTCCATGTGTTCTCATTGTTCAGCTCCCACTTACAAGTGAGAACTGGCAGTGTTTAGTTTTCTGTTCCTGTGTTAGTTTGCTGAGGATAATGGCTTCCAGCTTTATCCATGTCCCTGCAAAGGATGTGAACTCATTCCTTTTTATGGCCGCATAGTATTCCATGGTACATATGTACTACATTTTCTTTATCCAGTCTATCATTGATGGACATTTGGGTTGATTCCATATCTTTGCTATTGTAAATAGTGCTGCAATGAGCATATGCATACATATGAACATATGCATAAAGGTACACCTTTATAACAGAATGATTTATATTCTTTTGGGTATATACCCAGTAATGAGACTGCTGGGCCAAATGGTATTTCCGGTTCTAAATCTTTAAGGAATCATCACACTGTCTTCCACAATGGTTGAACTAATTTACATTCTTGCCAACAGTGTAAAAGCATTCGTATTTCTCCACAGCTTTGCCAGCATCTGTTGTTTCTTGACTTTTTAATAATATCACTATTCTTACTGGCATGAGATGGTACCTCATTGTGGTTTTGATTTGCATTTCTCTGATGATCAGTGATGCTGAGCTTTTGCTCATATGTTTGTTGGCTGCCTAAATGTCTTCTTTTGAGAAGTGTCTGTTCATGTTCTTTGCCCACTTTTTTATGTTTTTTTTTTCTTGTAAATTTGTTTAAGTTCCTTATAGATTCTGGATATCAGATCACAAATTTTCTTAATCTGTCTCCTGTGATGGGAAGCTAAGCTATTTGTCCACTGACTCCCAATGCCCACTGGATGTCAGAGATGCTAAATCCCTTGCTCTTTCAGACTTTTATGCATGCAAGCTATACAAGCTTCCAAGGGGCCAGAGAAAACCCACAGCAGAAAAGTAGGGACTAATGTTGGAGGTAGGAGGCTGTCAATGTGCATTGGCTATTATTCAGCCATAAACAGGAATGAATTTCTCACTCACCACTCATGACATGCCTTGCTGCACAGAGACACCCTGCTGCCATCCTGCAGAAATGCTTTCATTACCCACAGTCCTTTGCCAGATGGGATTGATGCCCAGGTAACTGGCTCCTCACCTCACTCAGGTCTATACCAAGGATATAAAATTTGGTGCAGATGCTCAAGCCTTAATGCTTCAAGGTGTGACTTTTTATCCAATGCTATGGCTGTGACAACAGGGACAAAGGGAGATCAGAGTTAGAGAAGACCCAAAGTAACAAAAGACATTATCGATTGTTGCAAAATCAACTGACTTAAAGGATAAATATAACTGATCTTTAGATACAAAAGAAGAGAGAGGTGAGTGAAGGGCAGGGAGAAAGATTCAGACAGACAGAGACTCACTGAAAAAGAGAAAAAGACAGGCACAAAGTAAAAAACATAAAGAGATACAAAAAAGAGAAGAAACTGAGTGAGAAAAATAAAACAGAATAGGCGTCTCAGGAGAAGAGTGAAATTCGAAAGAAGTAAGAGAACTAGCATACTCTTAACCTTCAAACGCCCTCTGGGAAATGGAAGACTCTTGAGTTAAACAGCCCCTTCTGCTAAGAGAGCCTAGAAAGCCCAAGACAAGATGTGCCCTCTTTCTCTGGTAGGCCAGAGAGCCTCCAATTGCTGAGGATTGGAAACCGCCTATCAAGCCCCACCTTCCCCCCGGGTAGGTACCAGCTAGTCGCACTGATGGCCTCAGGGATCTGGTGTTCCTGATGAAGGGAGTCTGCCTGGCTCATCTCCAGGGCTGTCTCTTGGAGTGCTGGGCCACACCAGTGCGGGCAAAGTGCAGAGGCAGGAGCCGCTGAGCAGCTGTTCTTAGTTTTGGTGCCATCAGCCAGGCCAGTACTTCCTAACATGGGACTCTCAGGATTTCTGCCAATCCTGGTACCGTTCATCCTTCTAGGGGATGTCCAGGGACCTGGGCACACTGAAGGGTCCTTTTGGGGTAAGTATTGGGAACTCAGTCCTTGCAGTCGAGAAAGGAAACTCAGTGAGAAGGAAGGGACAAAGAATCATTTTGTAGATGAGGAATTATTTTCTCCATCTCCGCCTGGAGTTCCAGGTGGGAAATAGGGGAGCTATCTGGAGTCTCTCGGTAAGAGACTTACTTGGTGAATATAGGCACCCGAATCTGGGGCAACTGACTCCTTGCTGCCATTCTAAAGAGTTCTTTCTGTAGGCGCCTGGACCTAGAGCTCATGAAGTGGAATAAGGAGTGGTAAGCCCAAGAAAGTTTCCCGTAAGGAAAACAGGCCTCTCCCTACAATACCACTTGTGTCAGTTTCCAAACGTTCTCACTGCAGCCCCCACACTCATACTCACAGAGGACCCTAGCCTTTGGGATCAAGAATGGTCTCCAGAAGTCCCTTGGAGTGCTGAAATGTGAAGATCCACAATTAGCAGCTAAATATACTGAGCACTGAAAATTAGTGGTTGAAAGTGAACACTCAGGAGCCACACATTGCAGGTTCAAATCCTGGCTCCACCCATGAGAGGCTGTGTGACCTTGGCAAATTCATATAATCCCTTTGTGCTTCCAATTTCTCTGTTTATAAAATGTGAATATTAACAGTACTTACCCATAAATTTGTAATGAGGATTAAGGAGAAAAGGCCAGCACACAGTAGGGGCTTCATCCATATTACTCACTGTTATGTTATGTTATGTTATATTGCCCCAGGCAGTTTGACAATGGCTTTTCAAACTGTGTTGCATCAGTCTTCAAAGCAACCCTATGGACAAATGAGAAAATCAGGGCTCAGAGAGAGTGCCTGGCACATCAAAGTTTGCACAGAATTCAAAAGGCCTGCTCTCTGATGCCAGAAATGTTCATCTCAATGATTGAGAGTCATAGCACCTCCTGGGGGAGCAACCAAGCATAGCAAGGCTGAGTGACCAGAATAGTCATTCAGAGGAATGCGTCTTTCTCTCAGGAACCTCATAGATGGTGTGGGTAGAGGGTAGGGGTTGGTTTAGGGATCCGATGGTGAGTTGTTATGGGGTTGGGAATGTGAGCAGTCTTGTGAAATTCCTGAGCCCCCTGAGGGCCACTACCTTCTGGGGACAGGTGAAGTGGAAACAAGGTTTTCTAACTCTGCAGTGGTGCCCTGGGCCTGGGGAGGCGGAGCACTGGCTCCTTTAAGGCCTTGAAGTAATATATCTTCCCCTCTTTTAGATCCATGTCCCAAAATCCGAGTGAGATGCCCAATGGATGAAATAGATCACTGTAGCAAACACAGAGATTGCCTGGAAGACATGAAGTGTGGCATGTACAGCTGTGGAAAGAAATGTGTAGCTCTCACAGAAGGTAACTCAGATACTTTCTGAATTCCCCAATGTCCTCATCTCCTACCCCCACCTGCACTGCACTAACTCTCCTGGTTCACGGATGGTGGGTCTCTGACCAAGAGTCTAGGTATGTCTTTTGCTTGACACAAATCTATCAGTCCTGGACTTGGGAGACATGGATTTTATTTCATTTCTTCCCCTATTTTGGTATGTGATGTGAACACTATAGTTTTCCTTTCTGGGCCTCAGTTTCCCTATCCATAAGGCAGGTGTTGATATTGGACCACATGGTCTCTTAGCTACTCTTCAGTGATTCTATAAATGCCAAGTAGTCACTGAAGTCTCATCAAATGCCAACATTGTGTCAGGTTATATGTTAGCTATAAGAGATGAGTATATAATATGTATTTCCTGTTTTTTTTCTCCAGGCTTCTCTGTCTATATAAATCCAGGATACCTTCCTGGACTACCTTAGACTGCCTACACTCTTTCTTCTTTGCCCGTATTACTGGGCTCTAAAGAGGACCACCAAGGACCATTCATCCATTCTATTCATTTGACAAATACTGATTGGTTCCCTGACACCCATGATGAGTTCCACTTGCTCATCGTGGCCAGGAAGATCAGAAAAGGTTTTCTGGGAAAGGGATCCATGATTTAAGATCTGAAAGATGAGTACTTAGACAAAAAAAAATAGGACGAAATAGCCTTTCAGTCACAGGTAATAGCATATGCAAAGGCTCCGTGGCAGGAGGCAGCATGCTCAGGCCTAGAAAGACTGGAAAGCAGAGAGTGAGGAAGAGATGAGAAAGAGGAAGCTGGTAGTGTATATTCAGGGCAACTTGAATCTGCACTCCCAGGTGACCATCCTCAAGTTTTGGGCTCAAATAAACTCTCTACTTAATCATATGTTCTGAATCTTGCTACTTAAGGTTGACATGCCTATCAAGACAATAACTAGGTTTTCAGTGCTTTGACAAAACGTCAGATGTGTGGCCTTCCGGCCAAGCACCTGTGGTTTCATATTGTTCAAGCGTTTGTTGCATCCCTAGGGATTGCAGCTCTATATAATCTTGCTGTTGCAGAACCAAGAAATGAGGCATACACAGATTTCGACAGAAATTGTAGTTCTAGAACAGATTTTGAAGAGATGAGGAAGGCTGGTATCTTTCAGAGTGCAAAGTGACTTTGGAATTGAAAGAATTTCTCTGGGTTGAAGTTTCTCATTGACTTGTGCTCCTGAACCATGAAGCATGAATATGTGGGATGAGAAATAGTTTCTCTTGATAAATAAACAATTAACAAATTTTAAAAAGAGAGAAAGATGAAGCTAGGCTGATGGGAGAAGGAGAACAGGTAAGGGGTCTGGTCTTGATCCCAACAGCAATGGATTAACCTATGTTCAAATCCTTTACCATCTGTGTGGCTTCAGGAAAGTTATTTGGCCTCTTCAAATCTTACTTTCCTCATCTGCATAATTAAAATGATAAGAGGACCTACTTTACAAGATTAAATGTTAATAGATGTCAACTACTAAGAATAGTGCCTGACACTAATCGATGCTATAATTATTGTTTTGTCGTGTTTCAGACTATGAGGTTCTAAAGAACTCTATTTGTACCTCATAGCACTATGGGCAAAATAGTTGCTCAATAAATGCTTCTTTAAGACCACAGTAGATTTGGGTTTTGGGTTTTTTTTCTGTGAATACTCATGAAGCATCCTTTCTATGCCAAATTACCTGTGAGAAACTGCTGTATCAAGATGGCACAAGATGCGATCCCCTCTCAAAAACCTCACATTCTCATGGAAGAGTCAGAAAACATGAACAAGAAAGTAAATGGAAATGATAAATGTGTGTGTAAGATTGAGACACAATAAAGAAAAGCAAGGAGTAAAGGATGAATCCAGGAAAGACTGCAGAAAAGAGTTGATGTCTGGCAAGGGTTTTAAAGAATGAACAAGAGTGCACTTATCAAGAGAGGGCTGGATGTGTCAGGCATGTGCAAAGGCATGGGGTATGTAAGAACGTGCTATTTTTAGAGCATACAGTTGGGAAGCTTGGGTGTTGGGCAGCATAAGAAATAAAGCTGGAGAGGAGGAGGAGGAAATGGATTCCCAAGTCCCTCTGGGTTTGGTAGAACTTTATCCTGTGTCCATCAGATCAGCCATTCTGGAAACCAGTGTGGAGCAGACTGGAGAAGTCTTGGAGATTAGCTGGTGGCCTTTCGTGGAAGTCCTTGCAAAAGATAATGATGCTTAAATTAAGAAAGTGGCAGAAAGGAAATAAAGAAGAGCTATTTAGGAGGCAAAATCAGCCAGATTTAGTGTTCAGATGTTGGGGAGGCAAAGAAAAAGAAGCCATGTGATGCCACAGCTGCTCCTTCCAGCAGCCCTGTTGGGTGAGCAGGGTGGGATTTTTGTATTCTTACCTTACAGATGGGGAAGTCAAGGACCAGAGAGGCAAAATGAGTGGTCAAGATTCACACTGAATTGGGAGCAGAGCCCTGAGCCAAATTTGTTCCTTAGTGGAGACAAAGGGAGCAGTGGCCCGAGAAAGGGAGAGATGGACATTCTCCAGGAAGACAGGCACCCAAACAGCTCTGTTCTGCGATCTCCCTGCAGATATCTGCGGTATGCCGCCAGACCCTGGCTACTGCTTGGCCCTCATCCCACGCTGGTGGTACAATAAAAAAACGAAGACCTGCTCCGAATTCTTTTATGGAGGTTGCCCGGGGAACAACAACTTCCAAACTAAAGATATCTGCATGGTCACCTGCCGAACACTCCGTAAGTCCCAGAGGTCCCAGTCTCCTGTGCTCACCAAGGCCACACTGGGAGTTCTGGGTGGTGGCTGGTCTATCCAAAGACCTGGGTGGGCCTGGGGATGACAGAACCAGCTCCAATGCAGTGGTATGAGTAGAAGGATATTTTGGGAAAGACAGGGTGGGAAGGGAGGGATTAGTCAAAGGGGTATTGGCAAGTATGAGGTGAGTAGGGGGTGAAGAGAGCAAACAAAAGTGGTAGAATATCCCAGACCAGGTCAGATGGAGGCCCAGTAAATCCAGCCCAGCTCTGAGCACCATCCACCAGCCAATCATTATAGTCCTTTACTTTGCACTAAACCTTGTTGCTAATTCTCTCCCTTTTAAAGGTTATTTCTAACCAAGGCAACCACGTACTTTATTGGCCAAACCAAGTCACTTTTGAAAATGTCTTTAACTGAGGTGCCATTAATTATTACGCTGGGACAACAGGCATAAACTGGGACTCTATTGGACAAACCAGAACCTATGATCATTCTAGGAGCCCCCAAACTCACCTTCATTCCATTCCTGCCCAAAGATGTAAAATTGATCCCACCTCCTTTTTCTCATTAGCTGCAAGATTTGGTTCCTAATGTGGCCAGGGTCCAAGTATTTCACCGTTTATTCTTCTACTTCATAGATTGGCCTAAATAGCATAAGGAGGAGCTTGAACAACCTCCAGGATTTGGTTCATAATCCAGGCCTCTCTCCATGTGTGCCTGATTGGTGCTCCATATTGGCTTCCATGGGCCAAACCTTGGCTGTTCCAGAAACTGAATCCCAGGAATTGCTTACACCCTTTATTTTAGTGTAGCTTCTCTTCAAACACAATGCCCTTCCCTTTGACCACTTCTCAGTATGAAACTCTATGTCTTCAACTTTCAGAACCCCTATGTATTCCTATGAAGCCTTCAGTTCCCTTAATAAAATGCACTGTAGGGTCTGATCTCTCTGGTAACACCAAAAAAGGGAGAGAGGAGTATGAAAATCCTGCAAATTGAGAATGCTGGAGACATTGTTACTTTAGTAAAATTGTTGTAAGATGCTTAAGAATGGAGCCAGTGCAGATCCAGATTTTGTGTGGTCTAAATCTGATAAATCAGGAGCTCCTTTAGAGACCAAGCACAGGCCAGGTGCGGTGGCTTATGCCTGTAATCCCAGCACTTTGGGAAGCCAAGGCCGGTGGATCACCTGAGGTTGGGAGTTTGAAACTAGCCTGATCAATGTAAAGAAATCCTGACTCTACTGAAAATATAAAAAAATTAGCCAGGCGTGGTAGTGCATGCCTGTTATACCAGCTACTCAGGAGACTGAGGCAGGAGAATCACTTGAACCTGGGAGGCAGAGGTTGCAGTGAGCCGAGATTATGCCATTGCACCCCAGCCTGGGCAACAAGAGCGAAACTCTGTCTCAAAAAAAGAAAAGAAAGAAAGAAAAAGACAAAGAAAGAAATAAACCAAACACAAATGAGTACAAAAGAGAATATTATTTGAAATGAGGAGGGAAATTGCAATCAATTGGAAATTTTTAAAGGCTGACAAACACTAAAAATTGCACAAACCCCACAAAAACTAATAAATCATTGTTTACATTTATGACATCAATCCTGTAAAGCACAATTTCTGTGGAGAGAATGGAAAGATAACTAAGTCTTTCATTTAATGTGGCGACCAAAATGTGATTATATTTTATTTTTTATTATAGGTGAATTGCATAATACATACCTGAATGCTTGAAGCCATGCTTGAGGTCTGTAGCTCTGTTACAGGTTTGTGACCAGAAACACAGGAATTTTAATAAATTATCTTTTGTACAATTCCATCAAAAAAAGAAAAAAAAATGCATGGTACATTTAATATTGTACGTATTGAAATATCAAGTATATGCTTACTAGAAAATAACTTCTGAACAGGCTTCCATAAGAACTGATTTTTTTTTCTATTTAAAATTTGATGTATCTGGCTGGGCATGGTGGCTCATGCCTGTAAGAGAAAAGTAAAGGCAGAATGATCATTTATAATATTACTAAATTGGGCCAGGCACAGTAGCTCACACCTGTAATCCCGGCACTTTGGGAGGCCAAGGTGGGAGGATCCCCTGAGGTAGGAGTTCAAGACCAGCCCGGCCAACATGGTGACACCCTATCTCTACTAAAAATACAAGAAATTTGCTAGCGTGGTGGCATGCACCTGTAGTCTCAGCTACTCGGGAGGCTGAGACACGAGAATCACTTGAACCTGGAAGGTGGAGGTTGCAGTGAGCCGAGATCACTCCATTGCATTCCAGCCTGGACAGTGGAGTGAGATTCCATCTCAAGAAAAAAAAAAAAGACTGATGTATCTGATATTTGAAATAATGCTCCACAGGCTTGTTTTCCTGGCTCCATACATTTCAAAAGTTGCTTCTCCTCTACCATCCATATCCATCTTGGGCTAAGAACATTCATTTTACAACGCATCATCTAGTCGCATAACTTAGTGTTAAATGTCAAGGTAATTGGCCCAGTAGACAATGAGAGTATTATTTGCTGCTGCTCCTATACCAGGACAGCTAGCAGCAACTTCTTATACATAGAAATGACAGCAGACAACCTAAATATATTCTACTAACTCCAAAATAAATATATCCCCAAATCAACTTCCTTTTAATCTGCATGCCTAGAATGCTGGCAGTCGCCCCAACACCACCTGACCCAGGAGAAGTGTGACAGAGGGAAAAGTCAGAGTGGAAAGGGAAGGTGGATTGGTTGATTGTGGTTAGAATATCTTATTTTTGCAGATATTACAAGTCATCTGACCACATAAACATATAGCTAGAAGCACTCCCAGAATCTTAAAATGGGCTTGCTCAAGCGAGGGACCCTGAGGCTTGGCTGCATCAACCCCATGGTAAGTCCACCTGTGAAAGGACTCATTGCCTTGTTTTCTGGAGTTGTAGTAAAGGAGACAGCTCTATAGTATGGTGCAGAAACTCCAAAATTGAAAATAGCTGGAGAGAGGCATGAAAGGGGGAGACAGAGGAAAGCAAAGAAGAGTTAAAGAGGAAGGGAGAGAAAGGAGGGGTGAAGGAGGAAAAGACACTGGATGGTGTGACTGTTTTAAAGCAAGGTCCTAAAATTCTTTCACTCACGTTCCACCTAGAAGTGGGATCTATGTCCCCTCCTTTTGAATCTGAGAACATTCTGTGACTGCTTTGACCAAGAGAATAAAGCAAAAATGATGCTCTGTGACCTCCAAGGCTAGGCTAGAATGAGTGCAACTCCCACTTGATCCTCTTAGGTAGCTTGTCTGGGGGCAGCGGGAAACTGCCATGTCAGACATCCAACTACTCTGAGAGAGGCCCATGCTTGAGAGACCCATGTGGGTGCTACGATCAACAGGCCCAGATAAGCTCTGATTGATAGCACCAATTTCATTCATATGAATGACCTGCCCAACCCAAGAGAGCCTTCAGATGGCTGCAGCTCCAGCAGACACCTGACTGCAACCATGGGGAAGACCCTATAAAAGAACCACCAAGCAGATTCCTTTCAGATTCCTGACTCACAATATAAAATGGCTGCTTTAAAGTGCTAAGTTTTAAGAAAACTTATTCATAGAATAGGTGATCAAAGACGGAGAGGGGCTAGGTGCAGTGGCTCACAGCTGTAATCCCAAGCAACTTGGGAGGCCAAGGCAGGCCGATCACTTGAGGTCAGAAGTTCAAGACCAGCCTGGCCAACATGGCAAAATCCTATCTCTACTAAAAATACAAAAAATACAAAACTTAGCCAGGCATGCTGGTAGGCACCTGTAATACCACCTACTCGGGAGGCTGAGGCAGGAGAATTGCTTCAGCTCAGGAGGCAGAGGTTGTGGTGAGCCGAGATTGTGCCACTGCATTTCAGCCTGTGTGACAGAGGGAGATTCAGTCTCAGAAAGAAAAAAAAAAGGATGGAAAGGGAGTGGAAGGATAGGAAGAGAAGAAGGAAGAGATGCCCAGAGGACTGGGAAAGATAAGTGGGTGCCAGGCTTGAGAAGGGAGCCTCACAGCAGGCAGCTTGTTGTTATAGCACACCCAGACTTGCTATCCTTTGTCAAATAAGTTTATTGCTTAATATAACTTGGATCAAGGGGCTCCAAAGAGGCTGGCATTCACTTCTCATTGATGCTGTTGTCATCCCTGTTTCCTTCTCTTTAGAAAGGGCTGGTTAAATTGATTGTAGAAAACTGTAAAGGTGGGGAGAGATCCAAGATGGCCGATTAGCAGCAGCTCAGGATTATATCTCCCAGTGAAAGCGCAGAGAGCAAGTGGACGCCGCACTTTCAGACGAATTTTTGTTGCCCACAGAACGGGAGATTCCCAGCAAAGGAGACCCATGGGTTGCCAGCGTGACTCTTTTGGCTGGCATGGCTGTTTTGCCAGCGCCCCGGCACAGTGCTTCTCTGTGCGAAGTATACAGGACGGGCTCAGCTGGTCCCATCCCCACAAGGAGAACAGCAATTGGAAGCGCTGAGGACTGAGAGTTTCACAGCAAGCACAGCGAACCCGGGAAGGTCCAGCTCTGTGGGGAATGGGCATCTGCCAAAGGAAAACTAAGAAACAGAAAAACTTCCTCACCGGGCAGAGAGAGATCCAAGATGGCTGAGTAGCAGCAGTTCAAGATTGTAGCTCCCAGTGAAAGTGCAGAGAGCAAGTGGATGCCACAATTGCAGATGAATTTTTGTTGCCCACAGACTGGGAGGTTCCCGGCAGAGGAGCCACAGGGATCGCCAGCACGATTCTTTTGGCCGGCACGGCTGTTTTGCTGGCACCCTGGTGCGGCGCTTCTCGGTGCAGAGTATATGGGACTGGGTGCCCTTTTATTCGGGCTTGGCTGGTCCCATCCCTACAAGGAGAACAGCAATTGGAAGCGCTGAGGACTGAGAGTTTCACAGCAAGCACAGCTGAACCTGGGAAGGCCCAGCTCTGTGGGGGAAGGGGTGTCCGCTGAAGGAAAACTAAGAAACAGAAAAAACTTCGTCACCAACAAGCCAGACGTCCACTCAGAGACCCAATCTGAAAGTCGGCAATTACAAAGACGACAGGTGGATAAATCCACAAAAATGGGAAGAAACCAGTGCAAAAAGGCTGAGAACACCCGAAATCAGAATGCCTCTCCTC
>CAUYQU010003377.1:0-22906 GCA_963574635.1 Cheracebus regulus | reverse complement strand
TTGTATTCCTAGGTATTTTATTCTCTTTGTAGCAACTGTGAATGGGAGTTTGCTCTTGATTTGGCTCTTTGTTTGTCTGTTATTGCTGTATAGGAATGCTTGTGGTTTCTGCACATTGATTTTGTATTCTGAGACTTTGCTAAAGTTGCTTATCAGCTTAAGGAGAGTTTTGGCTGAGGCAATGGGGTCTTCTAAATATACAATCATGTCATCTGCTAATAGAGACAGTTTGATCTCCTCCTTTTCTAATTGAATACCCTTTATTTCTGTTTGTTGCCTGATTGTTCTGGCTAAAACTTCCAATACTATATTGAATAAGCGTGGAGAGACAGAGGGCATACTTGTCTAGTGCCAGATTTCAAAGGGAATGCTTCCAATTTTTGCCCATTCAGTATGATATTAGCAGTGGGTTTGTCATAAATAGCTTTTATTATTTTATGATAGGTTCCATTGATACCTAGTTTATTGAGAGTTTTTAGCATAAAGCCTGTTGAATTTTGTCAAAGGCCTTCTCTGCATCTATTGAGGTAATCATGTGGTTTTTGTCTTTGGTTCTGTTTATGTGGTGGATTACATTTATAAACTTGCATATGTTGAACCAGCCTTGCATCCCAGGGATGAATCCTACTTGATCATGGTGGATAAGCTTTTTGATGTGCTGTTGCAATCGGTTTGCCAGTATTTTATTGAAGATTTTCGTGTCTGTGTTCATCATGGAGATAGGCCTGAAGTTCCCTTTTTTTGTTGAGTCGCTGCCATGTTTTGGTATCAGCATGATGTTGGTCTCATAAAATGAGTTGGGGAGGATTCCCTCTTTTTGTATTGTTTGGAATAGTTTCAGAATGATTGGTACCAGCTCCTCTTTGTACGTCTGGTAGAATTCGGCTGTGAACCCATCTGGACCTGGGCTTTTTTTGCTTGGTAGGCTGTTAATTGCTGTCTCAACTTCAGTGCTTGTTATTGGTCTATTCAGGGTTTCAACTTCTTCCTGGTTTAGTTTTGGTAGGGTGCAAGTGTCCATGAATTTATCCATTTCTTCCAGGTTTACTGCTTTATGTGCATGGAGTTGTTTGTAGTAATCTCTGATGGTAGTTTGTACTTCTGTGGGATTGGTGGTGATATCCCTTTTATCGTTTTTTATTACATCGATTTGATTCTTCTCTTTTCTTTTTTCATTAATCTGGCTAGCGGTGTGTCTATTTTGTTGATCTTTTCGAAAAATCAGCTCCTGGATTTATTGATTTTTTTGAAGGGTGTTATGTGTCTCTGTCTCCTTCATTTCTGCTCTGATCTTAGTTATTTCCTGTCTTCTGCTAGGTTTTGAGTTTTTTTGATCTTGCTCCTCTAGCTCTTTCAATTTTGATGATAGGGTGTCGATTTTAGATCTTTCCTTGCTTCTCTTATGGGCATTTATTGCTACATATTTCCCTCTAGACACTGCTTTAAATGTGTCCCAGAGATTCTGGTATGTTGTGTATTCATTCTTGTTGGTTTTGAAGAACATCTTTATTTCTGCCTTCATTTCATTGTTAATCCAGTCAACATTCAGGAGCCAGTTGTTCAGTTTCTATGAAGTTGTGTGGTTTTGAGTTACTTTCTTAGTCCCAAGATCTAATTTGATTGCACTGTTGTCTAAGAAACTGTTATGATTTCTGTTTTTTTGCATTTGCTGAGGAGTGATTTACTTCCCATTATGTGGGCAATTTTAGAGTAAGTGTGATGTGGTGCTGAGAAGAAGGTATATTCTGTGGCTGTCGGGTGGGGAGTTCTGTAGATGTCTGTTAAGTCTGCCTGTTTCAGTTCTCCATTCAAGTCCTGTATATCCTTGTTGATTTTCTGTCTCATTGATCTGTCTAATATTGACAGTGGAGTGTTAAAGTCTCCCACTGTTACTGTGTGGGAATCTAAGTCTCTTTGTAGGTCATTAAGAACTTGCTTTATGTATCTGGGTGCTCCTGTTTTGGGTGCGTATATATTTAGGATAGTTAGCTTTTCTTGTTGTGTTGCTCCTTTCACCATTGTGTATTGTGTTTCTTTGCCTCTTCTGATCTTTGTTGGTTTAAAGTCGATTTTATCAGAGACTAAAATTGCAACCCCTGCTTTTTTTTGCTCTCCATTTGCTTGGTAGATCTTCTTCCATCCCTTTATTTTGAGTATATGTATGTCTTTGCATGTGAGATGGGTCTCCTGAATACAGCATACCGATGGGTTTTGACTTTTTACCCAGTTTACCAGTCTGTGTCTTTTGATTGCAGCATTTAGGCCATTTACATTTAACATTAATATTGTTATGTGTGAATTTGATCCTGCCATTTTGTTTCTGGTTGTTTTGCCTGTTGGTCGACGCAGTTCCCACATTGTGTCGTTGGTCTTTACCATTTGGTTCATTTTTGCAGTGGCTGGTACTGGATGTTTTTTTCTGTGTTTAGTGCTTCCTTCAGGAGCTCTTGTAGGGCAGGTCTGATGGCAATGAAATCTGTCAGTAATTGCTTGTCCTTAAAGGATTTTATTTCTTCTTCACTTATGAAGCTTAGTTTGGCTGGATATGAGATTCTGGGTTGAAAGTTCTTTTCTTTAAGGATGTTGAATATTGGTCCCCACTCTCAGAAGGCTTGTAGGGTTTCTGCTGAGAGATCTGCTGTGAGTATGATGGGCTTTCCTTTGTGGGTGACCCGAACTTTCTCTCTGGCTGCTCTTAGCATTTTTTCCTTCATTTCAACCCTGGTGAATCTGACGATTATGTGCCTTGGGGTTGCTCTTCTTGAGGAGTATCTCTGAGGTGTTCTTTGTATTTCCTGTATTTGAATGTTGGCCTGCTTTGCTAGGTTGGGGGAGTTCTCCTGGATAATATTTTGAAGAGTGTTTTCTGGCTTGGATTTGTTTACCCCGTCCTCTTCAGGTACACCCATCAAGCATAGATTAGGTCTTTTCACATAATCCCATGTTTCTTGGAGGCTTTGTTCATTTCTTTTCACTCTTTTTTCTCTTTTCTTGCCTTCTCTTTTTATTTCGTTGAGTTGATCTGTGATATCCTTTGTTCTGCTTGATCGATTTGGCTATTGAAACTTGTGTATGCTTCACGAAGTTCTCGTGCTGTGTTTTTTAGCCCCATCAAGTCATTTATGTTCTTCTCCAGGCTGGTTATTCTAGTTAGCATTTCATCTAATCTTTTTTCAAGGTTCTTAGTTTCTTTGCAGTGGGTTAAAACATGTTCTTTTAGTTCAGAGAAGTTTGTTACTACCCATCTTCTGAAGCCTGCTTCTGTTAGCTCATCAAAATCGTTTTCTGAACTGAACTGTTTTCTGAACTGAACTGTTTTCTGAACTGTTTTGTTGCCATGCTGGTGAGTCGTTGTGATCTCTCTGGGGAGGAGAGGCATTTTGGACTTTGATGTTCTCGTCCTTTTTGCACTGGTTTCTCCCCGTCTTCTCTGAGTGGACATCCTTTCTGTTAAGGTTGGTTTTTTTCCTCCTGTATAAGGCTTTTTTTTTTTTTAATTTTTAAATTTTTTTTTTTATTTTTTAACGCAGGTGTCAGTGTGCCACTTGAGACAGTCCGTCTGCTGTCGCCTGTGGAGGCGCTGCTGGGCTGCCTAAGTCCCAGCCAGGCTGCTGTTTATTCTTCACCTGGTTTCCTTACTGGTGGAGTTAGCCTTGCCTCCCCAATGGCGGGCTCTTTCCATCTGCTGAGCCCTCTGTTCCCTGGTGGAGGTGTTAACTGCCAAACTTTCCTGGGAGAGGGACTCGGTTGCTGGATCTTGTGGAGGAGGGGCCTGTCTGGTCGTCTCCCCCTCCCCGCTTTCAACTCTCCCTTCTGTGGGACAGGCAGTTCCTTTTCGCAAGCTTTGTCGGTGTTAGTCCAAATCGCTGCCCTGGTCTGCGCTAACAAGGCACCGTCTGGCCAGGGCTGCTGGCCTGGGCCGTTACCCAGGTCTGCAACTCTGGGTGGTTCTCAGCAAGGCAGCATTTTCCTGGTCTGTATGCTGCTGAAGAGTGAATTGCTGTATCTGATTCAGAAAACCAAGGAGGTGATGCGCCCCCCCATCCTCCATGCCTGATACACTTTCCAGGTGGGGCAGTGCCCCGCCTTGCCTCAGTTGGACACCTTTGGGCTGCTTTCACTGTCTCTTTTGGGGGTTAATCTCGCTGTTCAACTAGTCCCTTTAAAACAAAACTGATACCTCACTCCGAGACGGGTAATCGCTCTGGTTCTGTCTCACTCGGTGGTAGCTGCACTTTGGAGAAGCTTCCTTTTGGCCATTTTCCCCGTTTTCAAAATGCATCAATTTTTATGCTGAGAGTTTGTGAGAGTTAGTAGGAAGTATTCTATGCTGATTTTGCTAGAATTCAAAAAGACCTTAAAGGATAATTGTGTCTTTGAGAAGATAACGTGAACTTATACATGTTACATTGACAATTTAAATTCATTCTTTTATTACAAGTGTGAGATAAGGTTTTCTTCCTAGGATACTCTCTGAGGCACTTTTGGAAATACGTGTGTCCAAAGACAGAAAACTTTGGATAGCAAGAACCCTCATACTGTTCTGAAGATGATTGGATTGCCTGTTGATTATTATGGCTCTTCACTGTAAATTAAGTTTCATTTACAGTTTGCTGGAAATTCTGCAGAGGCTGGTATCTATATCTGTGTTAGCTGCTGCTCCTTTTATCCTTATATTCCTCTGGCTATCTCATTCTTCTTAAAGTTGAGAGGAAATGAAGGAAATATTGCTGGCTTTTAAAATAAATGTGGTCAGATTTTATGGCAGAGAGGATTGTATTTCACAGTGTAATTTCTACAGTGAAACATACATAATACAAAATTAGTTTTGTTTTTCTAGCCCTTCATTACAGACTATCTGAAGGTAGTACTATGTGTCTTTTTTCAACAACTTTTTATCTGAATACAAAAATAATATATATATCTGTTGTAGAAAGTTTGGAAAGAGTGAAAAATATAAAGAAGAAAATAAAAATAATCCCTTGTAATTCTAGTATCTAATGATAATCACTGTTAACATTTTGGTATATAGTACATTTTTTAGTTATCAGTATAAGTTGATTTGTTGTGTTTTTAATAGTGCTGTAACAATTCATTTGTAACCTACATTTCATACACAAAGGTTATTTTTAGATTGAAATATCCTTCTATAGCATAATTTTTATCTTTTATTTTTATCTTATTATTCACTTACTTGTATTTATACAAATAAATGCAGGTACCGATGCAATTTTGTTCCATGCATGGATTTCATAGTGGGAAGTCAGGGCTTTTAGGATATCTATCACCTGAGTAACATACATTGTATCAATTAGCTAATTTCTCCTTATTCACCTCCCTCCCACCCTCTCACCCTTCTGAATCTCCATTGTCATCACATTCATGTGTACGCATTATTTAGCTCCCACTTATAAGTGAGAACATATAGTATTATTTTTAATACCTGCATTATTCTGTTGTGTGGATGTATCGTAACTTATTTAACCAGTTTCTTATTGAAAGACATTAGCTTGTTTCAGATTTTCCCTTAACCAGTCATAGGCTTCATGATAGGCAAATCTATAAATATTTTTCACAGGACTTTTAAGAAAATGCATAGATATTTATAACTGCAAATCTCAAGAAAGAAAAGTTAAGTAATTACATAGTATTGCATAATAAACCAGTGGCCTCATGTTAATTCTTAATTCACTGTTTACTTCACATTTATTTTGGTACTTTAAATGTTAATATATTTAGGTTGTTCTTTAGTTTGAGCTATTAATATAAATGATTTAGTTTTAACATAAGGCAATTTGGAAACTATATTTTTGAGATTGTACATCAAATGTTTACTTCACATGTCATGTTGAACTTTTAGTCCATCTGTTTTTCATGACCTTAAATTTCTTTTTTCTAACTATTGTTCTTTTCATGAGGATTAATATTTGTTTATTTATTTATTTATTTGAGATGGAGTCTTGTTCTGTTGCCCAGACTGGAGTGCAGTGGCGCGATCTCGGCTCACTGCAACCTCTGCCTCTCAGTTTCAAGCAATTCTCTTGCCTCAGCCTACTGAGTAGAGATTACGGGCACACACCACCATGCAAGCTAATTTTTTTTTTTTTTGGTAGAGATGGGGGTTCACTGTGTTGCCCAGGCTAGTGGCGAACTCCTGAGCTCAGTCAGTCCTTCCACCTTGGCCTCCCAAAGTGCTGGGATTACAGGCATGAGTCACCGCGATTGGCCTTGCTTTCTTTTTAAAAACCCAAATGGTTGAGTAATATACAGAATATTGATTATATGGGTTAAACATTTTATTAGTAATATGTATTTGTATGTTCCATATTAATCTTACAAGATTTTCTTCACAAGTCTACAGTTCTTCCTGGTATATATTTGTAGTTATTTAGGATTGGTTGGTTAATGTATTATGTAGTTAGTTCTTTATACTATAGAACTTAATACATTCTTTAGAACATATTCTCTGCAGGCTTTGTTGAATACACCAGTACCATATTAAATTTTGAATTTTCTGTGCTTACTTGTGTCAGAATTGAATATGACCATAAGATTTAAAAAATATGGAGATGGGAAATACTGGCCTTTTTAATCATCAGCTACCAAAATCAGTTCCTGTGACCACTTTTGTGATGCCTTCCTTCCCTTGACACTACTTTCCACTCTTCTACCCCTACCTAAGTGAAAATTAATCTGTTCTGTGGTATTTTATATATACTTCTATCAGAATATTCACCAGACTTCCTTATATCATAATCGAGTGTGCAAGTAACCATTTCCTCCACTAATCATAGGTTCCCCAAATAATGGAATTTTGTTTTATTCATGTTTGTATCTACCTACTTATATTTTGCAAGAATGTGGGCCAGATACTTGTGGGTCGGATATTTTAGTGTTCAATAAATATTCATTGAGTTAAATTGAATAAAAATGTAGACTTGGTGTCTTGATTACTAACAAAACTATTTTATAAACAAGATTTATTAATAATTCAAATTATAAGCTGGGTATGCTGGCTCATGCCTGTAATCCCAACAGTTTTGGAGGGTAAGGTGGGCGGATCCCTTGAGTCCAGGAGTTTGAGACCAGCCTGGGCCACATGACAAAACCCCATCTCTACAAGTAAAGTACAAAAACTAGCCAGGTGTGGTGACACATATCTGTAGTCCCAGCTACTTGGGAGACTGAGGCGAGAGGATCTCTTGTGCCCTGGAGGTCCAGGCTGCAGTGAGCTGTGATTTTACCACTGTGCTCTAGCCTGGGTGACAGAGTGAGACCCCATCTCAAAAAATATTTTTAAAAAAAATAATTTCAAATTAAAATTTTTGGAAACAAATTTATTATTTTTTTGAAATTGAGCAGATGTCTTTGTATCCTTTTCAACTAAGCAAACATTTCTCTTTTAGGATTTATACACACAGATATGACGAAAGACTTGAAAGAAGAACATTTAAAGAAAAATATTCCTCTTGGGAGGTTTGGAGAAACTCTTGAGGTGGCACATGCGGTTGTATTTCTTTTAGAATCACCATATATTACAGGGCATGTACTGGTAGTGGATGGGGGATTACAACTCATGTTGTAATTTACAGATTATTCAATTATAGGGGTGGTTAGCATCAAGGGCACACTTTGGCTACTGATTAGATAATTATACGTACATGGGTAACATTTGCTAATCAAACCTGCTGATGCTACAAATGTTAATTTCCGTCTTTATAAAAATATGTCTGAAAAGAACAATGTGTGACAAATTATGGTTTTTTTTTTTTGGATCTAAGTTACAGCAGTGTTGTTTTGTTTAAAAAGCCTTTATGATATACAATTCACATACCATATAAATCACACATTTAAAATATATAATTCAGTGGTTTTTAACATATTTAAATATACGTGCAACCATCCCCCCAGACAAATTGTGTTTTCTAAAGGGTATGTATCACTTATCTTCAGTTACCTTATAGACTGTAGCAATCTTAGTGTATAGACATTTTGCCAGTCATATAAACAAGTACTGATTTATGTATTTTGCCTCAAAAGTGAAAAATTGTATTGTCTAATTATGATGAATTATTTTATTGTATCAAGCTGAATTTTCTAAAAGTTAACCTTGTGGGTTATTGCCAAAATAAGAGTATTTAGAAGACAGTGACTAGTTGTCAATACTTTAGCAAGCCCACTAAAGATAAATACGTTCCTTTTGTATGTGCTTGGGTGATCAGTTTTTATATGGGTTGCAAAACATGGTATTTATTAAATAAAGATATGAATTCAGAATTGATTTCTTTGGGTGGTATTTCTCTTGATTGAGCAGCTAGACAAAATAATCTACAAATTTAAATGTGGTGCATTTGGCCCATTCTTGAGAAATTCTCATAAGCAATTAGGATTAACCCTTAGCTTAAGGTTTTTAATATCTGATACAGTAGCAAGCTGCATAGATCTCATGAACTTAGAATGTGTTTTTTTATTCACAAAAAGTTAGGATAATGAGCTATTAATATTTAAAAACAAGAAATGTAACATTAAAAAAATTAATATTTTGCATTAGTGCTTATGATTCTTACCCCAAAAATTCTAGAAATAAATTATGAATAACCATAAATTATAAATAAATATGCAATAACAATAAATGTCTTTACAAGAAACAGTTAAAGCATTGGTCTTAAGTGAGAATATTTGCCTGGGAGTAAAGATAAAGATACAAACTGAATATAAAATATCAGGCAGTGATTATTTTGCATTGAACTCTTTTATGGGAAATAGTATATTTTTAGCGTCACTCCGTTCATGTTGATTTCAAGCTGACAATTACTTTGTGTAAGCAGAGATTTAATTTTATATTGAAATTCAGTGCAAAATTATGAATAGGATATACTAATAAATACAAAGTAATGTAAGTCAAAACAATGTTCTAAATCAAGATTCTGTGTTCCTTAAAAATTATTTTAAATTCATCTTTGAAATAGTTTACTTAATCTACTCAGGATATGAGAAAGTCAATTAAGTGTGAGTAAAGTTAGTATCATTACACAAATTGTCTGTTAAATGCAAGACATGGTGATATACAGAATTTATCAGGCATTACCAAGTCTGGGCACATACAGGAAATGCAGCACTCAGGATGGTTTCAAATGTAGTAGCTGATGCTTCTCAGGTAGGAGAGCTTATTCGGACGTAGTAGATAGTTTGTCTAATGCTGTCTTACCTGCTGGCCTTGGCTACCTGTACTTCTCCATTATACAGCCCATTCAGCCTTGAGTTTTCTTCTCTGGACACCTTATGCTCTGAAATCATGAGTAAGGCTGATTCAGTTGGTGATTTGGATAGAAAGCAGTATGTTTTGCTGATGTTAAGATGTAGGTTATAGATAGGTTTAGCCTTTAAGTATATGTTTTTATACTTTAAGAAATATAACCTTTTAAGCTATTCCCCCTCCTCTCCCAGCCTACCTCAAAGTGGTGGAATATATGGAGACATCTTGAAATTGGTAAAATAAACCCTCACTGCTCTACTCCAGGTGAATCTACCCACTTCCACTGACGTAGTAGAATTTGTAATTTAATACTTAGATTCTGTTTCTGGAATCAGCTGTGAACTGTTGCCTTATGTTCAGAGGTTCAAGAACCTCAATGAATTCATTTTTAAAAATCTGCTATAATGAGAAGCACTGAATGAATTCTTAATAAGAAGACACATCTGTAGCTGTTTGCTGACTCTTATGAGCTCTTAAAGTTTCTCTGCTTAGCATTAACAAAATAAGGTTTATAGGTAAAGCCAATGTATTAATTTTTTTGCATGGAAGGCTTTAAAATTTGTTCTCTTTTTCATATTTTGTTTATATTCAATTTATGGTTTATAACTGCTTTTTAGGGATATACTTCTATATTATCAATTAGTTTTGGGGGGAATAATTATGCAAAGAGAATAATTTATGTGATTTTGTTATTCAGAGTAAAGAGAGAAGACTATGCTGCGTATTCAAGAGTTGTGCCTTACATTGCTGAAGCATTTTTTTCTAAAATTTCAAAAGGAATATGTGTAAATTGAGAAATCATACCATTGCCCTAACTTGATAAACATACTGTACTTAAATAAAGTATGTAATGATTTTAAACTTTCTGTTGTTAATTTTTTCTTTGTCTCCAACTATAAGAGTAGATTTTAAAAATTTCTCTTTCAATTACATTGTAAAATTTCTAGGGGAAGAGACTATACTGTTTTCATTCATTTAGCTAATTAAATAATACAACAGATATTAAGTGCCTACTAAATATTTTGTATTTCTTTTGATACTTATACCATGTCTACTCATCTCTTGATTACATTGGATACATGCAGTAAAATATTCATTAGTCATTACATTGTGCCATAGTTGAGGAGGTCATTGAGACTCTCAGATCTTATCTTGGAATATTTCTTGATCACATTTCTCTGGCTTTTTATGTGATTTTGATGCTTACTTTTACTTTATAACTGAATTTGCAAAGTGAATCAACTATTTTCTCTTAGGCAGTATGCTTTCAGTTTGAGTAATTGTTAATACCAGCAATTTAGTTAGAAACTTTTGGCCTAATAATCCAAATGGAGATGGTGTCAGTATTACCTGGAGAATGTTTTTTAAAAGAAATTTTAAACATATGTCAGGAGCCTCCTCCCTGGAAATTTTAATAAGTGGTAGGCAGGGTGAGGGAAATGTTGGAGATACATTTAAGACAAGTTTTTATTTATTAATTAATTTTGAGATAGGGTTTTGCTGTATTGCCCAGGCTGGAGTGCAGTGGCATGATCACAGCTCACTGCCATCTCTAACTCCTGGACTCCAGTGATCCTCCTGCCTTAGCCTCCCAAGTAGCTGAGACTACAGGTATTAACCATGCCTGGCTAATTATATATATATATATATATTTTTTTTTTTTTTGTAGAGACAGGGTCTCACTGTGTTGCTCAGGCTGGTCTAGAACTCCTGGCCTCAAGTGGTGCTCTTGCCTTAGCCTCCGAAAGTGCTTGATTACAGGTGTGAGTCACTGTGCCTAGCCAGGAAAAGTTCTTAGTGATTCAGATTGTTCATTCATTCATGAAATATTTATTCATACTACATATGCAACACTGCTAGTCATAGGAGGTAGAATGGTGAGGAAAAAAACAACAAAGAAATGAACTCTTAAGTTTCTGGAGCTTACAGAGTAATAGAGTATGGTGGGGCTGGGGTCAAGCAGACTTGATCACACACACATAAAACTGCAACCAAAATCTGTATTACAAAAATGAGAACCTCCTGTTGCTATTAAGTAGGGGAATTTGATCTATCCTGGAAGGTCAGGAATGGCTTCTCTGAGGCAAGGACTGTTAAACTAAAGTTGGTACAGTTGGCCCTCAGTATTTTTGGGGATTGGTTCCAGGGTTCTCTTAGGATACCAAAATCTGCAGATGCTCAAGTCCCTTACATAAAATGGTGTAGTATTTACATATAGCTTATGCTCATCCTCCCATAGGCTTTAAATCATCTCTAGATTACTTATAATGTCTAATGCAATGAAAATAGCTGTTACATTGTTTTTTATTTGCATTATTTTTAATCATTTTTTCCCTCTGGATATTTTTTTTCTTTCCAACTTTTATTTTAGATTTAAGAGGTACACGTGCATGTTTTGTTACTTGGCTAGACTACATGTCACAGGGGTTTGGTGTACAGATAACTTTGTCACTGAGGTCATCAGCAGAATACCTGATAGGTAGTTTTTAATCTTCTCCCTTCTCCCACCTTCCACTTTCAAGTAGGTTTTGGTGTGTATTGTTCCCTTTTTTGTGTCCATGTATACTCAGTGTTTAGCTCCCACTTGCTGTAAATGAATTAATGCAGGAACAGAAAACCAAATGCCACATTTTCACATGTGGTATTAATATACTTAAGATAATGGCCTCAACTCCATTCATGTTGTTACAAAGGCCATAATCTAATTTTATTTTTGTAGCTGTGTAGTATTCCATGGTGTATATGTACTACATTTTCTTTATCCAGTCCACCATTGATGGGCATCTAGGTTGGTTCTGTGTGTTTGCTGTTGTGAACAGTGCTGCAGTGAGGGCATGAATCTTCGTGGTAGAATGATTTTGTTCCTTTGGAAATATATGCAGTAATGGGATTGCTGAGTCAAATGGTAGTTCCATGTTAAGTTCTTTGAGAAATCTCCAGACTGTTTCCCACAGTGACCTAATTTATATCCCACCAGCAGTGTATAAAGTTCTCTTTTCTTTATAACTGCCGGCATTTGTTTTTTGACTTTTTAATGATGGCCAATCTGAGTGGTGTGAGATGGTATCTCATGGTGGTTTTTATTTGCATTTCCCTAATGTTTAGTGCTAGTGAGCATTTTTTTCATATGCTTGTTGGCTGAATGTGTGTCTTCTTTTGAGAAATGTCTGTTCATGTCCTTTGCCCATTTTTTAATGTCATTGTTTTTTGCTTGTTGATTCTGGATGTTAGAACTTTGTTGGATTCATAGTTTGCAAATGTATTCTCCCATTTTGTAGAAACTCTGTTGATAGTTTCTTTTGCTATGCAGAAACTCTTTCATTATGTCCCACTTGTCATTATTTTGTTTTGTTTATTGTATTTGCTTTTGGAATCTTCATCATGAAGTTTTTACCTGGACCCATGTCTGGAATGGTATTTCTTAGGTTTTCTTCTAGGGTTTTTGTAGCTTTATGTTTTATGTTTAAGTCTTTAACCCATCTTGAGTTGACTTTTGTATATCGTGAAAGGCAGGGGTTCAGTTTCAATTTTTTGTGTATGGCTAGCCAGTTATCCCAGCCTATTTATTGAATAGGAAGTCCTTTCGTTATTGCTTGTTTTTGTTGACTTTGTTGAAGATTCGATAGTTTTAGGTGTATGGTTTTATTTCTGGGTTCTCCAACCTGTTCCATTGGTCGGTCGCTCTGTTTACAATTGTGCCAGTACAATGCTGTTTTAGTTACCATAGCCTTGTAGTATATTTTGAAGTTGAGTAGTGTGATGCCTCCAGCTGTGGTCTCTTTGCTTAGGATTGCTATTGGTATGACTCTTTGGGCCCTTTTTTTGGTTCCAACTGAATTTTAGATTTTTTTTTTTTTTTTGTAATTCTGTTAAAAGTGTCATTGGCAGTTTGATAGGAATAGCATTGAATCTGTAAATTGCTTTGGGCAATATGGTCATGTTAACAATATTGATTCTTCCTGTCCATGAGCATAGAATGTTTTTTTTTCATTTGTGTTGCTTCTGATTTCTTTCAGCAGTGTGTTATAATTCTCATTGTAGAGTTGTTTTACCTCTCTGGTTAGCTGTATTACTAAGTATTTTATTTTTGTGGCTATTGTGAATGGAATTGCATTCTTTATTTGGCTGTCAGCTTAGATGTATTTGTATAGCGAAATGCTACTGATTTTTGTACATTGATTTTGTATCCTGAAACTTTCCTGAAGTTGTTTATCAGATCTAGGGAACCTTTGGGCATAGACATAGGGTTTTCTAGTATAGCATCACATCATTTGTGAAGAGAGATCGTTTTCCTTCCCCTCTTCCTATTTGGTTGTATTTTATTTCTTTCTCTTGCCTGATCGCTCTGGCTAGGACTTCTAATATTATGTTTAATAGGAGTGGTGAGAGTGGACATCCTTGTCTTGTTGCAGTTCTCAAAGAGAATGCTTCCAGCTTTTGCCTGCAGTATGATGTTGGTTATGGGTTTATTTAGATGGCTCTTACTATTTTGAGGTATATACCCTCAATGCTTAGTTTGTTGAGGGTTTTTAAGAGAAGAGATGTTGAATTTTACCCTTTTCTATGTCTGTTGCGATGATTATGTGTTTTTTGTTTTTAGTTCTGTTCATGTGATAATCACATTTATTGATTTGTGTATGTTGAATCAACCTTGCATCCCAGGAATAAAGCCTACTTGATCATGGTGGATTAGCTTTTGACGTGCTGCTAGATTTGGTTTGCCAGTATTTTGTTGAGGATTTTTGCATCTATGTTCATCAGAGATACTGGCCTGAAGTTGTCTTTTTTCATTATGCCTCTGCCAGGTTTTGGTATCAGAAGGATGTTGGCCTCATAGAATGAGTTAGGAAGAAGTCCCTCCATGACTTTTTGGAATAGTTTCAGTAAAATTGGTACCAACTCTTTTTTTTTTTTTTAAACATCGGGTAGAATTCAGCTGTGAAACTTTCTTGTCCAGGCTTTTTCTAGCTGATAGGATTTTTTTTTTTTTTTTTTTTTTTTTAAGACTGAGTCTTGCTCTGTCACCCAAGTCGGAGTGCAATGGTGCAATCTTGGCCTGTTACAACCTCCACCTCCCTGGTTTAAGCAGTTCCCCTGCCTCAGCCTCCCAAGTAGCTGGAATTACAGGCACACCCCACCATGCCCAACTAATTTTTTTTTTAAATGTATTTTTAATAGAGATGTGGTTTCACTGTGTTGACCAGACTGGTCTTGAACTCCTGACCTCAGGTAATCTGCCTGCCTTGGCCTCCCAAAGTGCTGGGGTTACAAGTGTGAGCCACTCTGCCTGGCCCTGGCTGGTGGGATTTTTGTTACTGATTTGCTCACTGTTTGTTATTGGTCTGCTCAAGGTGTCAGTTTCATCCTGGCTCAGTCTTGGGAGATTGTATGTTTAAGAATGTATCCATTTCTTCTAGGTTTCCCAGTTTGTGTGCCTAGAGATGTTTTTAATAGTCTCTGAGGATTTAAAAAAATATATCTGTGGGGTTGGTGGTAATGTCCCCTTTGTCATTTCTGATTGTGTTTCTTTGGCTCTTTTCTCTTTTTTTATTGTGTTTTATTTTATTTTATTTTGAGATGGAGTCTTGCTCTGTCATCCAGGCTGGAGTGCGGTGGCTTGATCTCAGCTCACTGCAACCTCTGCCTCCCAAGTTCAAATGATTCTTGGCTCACTGCAACCTCTGCCTCCCAAGTTCAAGCGATTCTCCTGCCTCAGCCTCCTGAGTAGCTGGGATTACAGGTGCATACCACCATGCCCAGCTAATTTTTTGTGTTTTTAGTAGAGATGGGGTTTCACTGTGTTAACCAGGGTGATCTTGAGCTCCTGACCTTATGATCCACTTGCCTCGGCCTCCCAAAGTGCTGGGATTACAGGTGTGAGTCACCACGCCTGGTCGGATTTTTCCCTTTAAAAAAAAAAAAAAAAAAAATTAGCTAGCAGTCTATCAGTCTTATTTATTTGGTCAAAGAAACAACTTTTGGTTTTGTTAGTCTTTTGTATGACTTTTCTCATCTATTTCAGTTTAGCTCTGATTTGGGTTATTTCTTTTCTTATGCTAGCTTTGAAGTTGGTTTGTTCTTGTTTGTCAAGTTCCCTAGGTCTGATGTTAGGTTGTTAATCTGAGATCTTTCTAACTTTTTGATGTGGGCATTTAGTGCTATAAACTTTGCTTTTGACACTGCTTTAGCTGTGTTCCAGAGATTTTCATATGTTGCATCTTTGTTTTAATTAGTTTCAAATAATTTCTTGATTTCTGTCTTAATTTCATTGTTTACCCAAAAGTCATTCAGGAGTAGATTGTTTAATGTCCATTTAATTGTATGTTCTGAGAGATCTTGTTGATTGATTTCTATTTTTACTGTGCTGTGGTACAAGAGTGTGGATGGTGTGATTTTGGTTTTTTGAATTTGTTGAGAATTGCTTTATGGCTGTGTGTAGTCAATTTTAGAGTATGTTCCTTGTGCAGACGAGAAGAATGTATTTTCTGTTGTTTTTGAGTGCAGTGTTCTGTAGATGTCTGCTAGGTTCATTTAGTCAAATATCCAGTTATATCCTGAATATTTTTGTTAGTATTCTGCCTCAGTGATTTGTCCAGTACTGTCAGTGGGATGTTGAAGTCTCCCCATTATTAGTGTGTGGTTATCTACATCTGTTTGTAAGTCTCTATGAACTTGTTTTATGAATCTGGGTGCCCCAGTGTTGAGTACCTGTATATATATTTAGGATAGTTAAGTCATGTTGTTGAATTGAGCCTTTTTATCATTATGTGATGCCTTTCTTTGTCCTTTTGGATCATTGTTGGTTTAAAGTTGCTTTTGTCTAAAATAAGAATAGCAACTCCTGCTCTTTTTTGTTTCGCATTTGCTTGATTGATCTTCCTCCATATCTTAGCTTTGAGCATATGGGTGTCCTTCCATGTCAGATGGTCTCTTGAAGACAGCATACAGTTGGGTCTTGCTTCTTTTTCCAGTTTGCCATGCTATGCCTTTTAAGAGGGGCATTTAACCTGTTTACATTCAACATTAGTATTGATATATGTGGATTTAATCCTGTCATCATGTTTTTAGCTTGTTGTTATGTAGACTTGATTGTATTAATATATTTCTTTATAGTGTTAATAGTACTATGTACTTGAGTGTGTTTTTGTGGTGGTCAGCGGTGGTCTTTCACTTTCATATTTATTGCTCACTTATGGACCTCTTGTAAGGCAGACCTGGTGGTAACAAATGCCCTTAGCATTTGCTTGTCTGAAAAGGATTTTATTTTTTCTTCACTTAGGAAGCTTAGTTTGGCCACATATGAAATTCTTGATTGGAATTTCTTTTCTTTAAAGATGCTGAATATAACCCCCAAATCTCTTCTGGCTTGTAGGGTCTCTGCTGAAAGGTCTGCTGTTAGCCTGCTAGAATTTCCTTTGTAGGTGACCTGCTCCTCTCTTTCAGGAATGCTAATGAGTCATATATTTGGTGTCTTTGGATAATCTCATATATCTTGGAGGTTTTGTTCATTTTAAAAACTTCTTTTTATTATCTGACTGAGTGAACTGTTCTTTGAGCTCTGAGATTCTTCCTTAGCTTGATCTCTGCTGATATCAATACTTGCTATGAAATTCTTGTAACGAGATTTTCAGTTCTATCAGCTCAGTTTGGTTCTTTCTTTAATTTTGTTTTTTTCAGACAGAGTCACATTCACTCTGTTGCCCAGGAGAGCAGTGGTGTGATCTTGGCTCACTGCTGCCTCTACCTCCTGGATTCAAGCAATTCTCCTGCCTCAGCTTCCCAAGTAGCTGTGATTACAGGCATGCACCACCACGCCTGGCTAATTTTTGTATTTTTAGTAGAGACTGGGTTCCACCATGTTGGCCGGGCTGATCTTGAACTCCTGACCTCAAGCAGTACTTCCACCTTAGTCTCCCAAAGTGCTGGGATTACAGGTGTGAGCCACCATGCCTGACTTGGTTCTTTCTTAAAAATGACTATTTTTATATTTTTATCTCTTGAATTGTTCTACTGGATTCCTTAGATTCCTTGGAATGGGTTTCAGCTATCTCCTGAATCTCAATAATCTTAATTGCCATCTAGATTCTGAATTCTGTATCTGTCATTTCAGCCATTTTCTTCTGGTTAAGAGTCAATGCTGGGGAGCTAGTGTGGTCATTTGTAAGTAAGGAAACTCTCTGGCTAATAAAGTTGCCAGAGTTCTTGCACTGGCTCTTTCTCATCTGTGTGGGCACTGATGTTCCTTTAACCATGGTGTAACTTAACTATAGTCAATTGCCTTCATTTCTGGATGTTTTCAGAGGGCCAAGTCTGTGCAGGGTCTTTATCTGTGGCTGAATTCTCTTTTCTTTCTTTCTTTCTTTCTTTCTTTTTTTTTTTTTGAGACAGTCTCTTGCTCTGTTGCTTAGGCTGGAGTGCAGTGGCATGATCTCAGCTCACCACAACTTTTGCCTCTCAGGTTTAAGTGATTCTTTTGCCTCAGCCTCTTGAGTAGCTGTGATTACAGGCATGGGCCCACCATGCCTGGCTAAGTTTTGCGTGTTTAGTAGAGACAGGGTTTCACCATGGGGGCCAGGCTGGTCTTGAACTCCTGATCTCAAGTGATCTGCCTGCCTTGGCCTCCCAAAGTACTAGGATTACAGGTGTGAGCCACCACACTCAGAATATTTGTGGCTGAATTCTTGTTTGTGTTTTCATAGGTGGGTATATTAGCAAAGTATTTTTGGTGTTGACGTTTGGGCTGCAATGTGTTACTGGCCAGTAGGTAGGCTTTTGCTCCGCTCCGCAGCTCCTTTGTATTTCCTTGGATTTGCAGTCGTGTACCTTCTCAGTGCTCTGAGGCTGTGGGCTTCTTTCCCACTCGAGTGCTGCAGACTTCGGCTTGGCACTCCTTGGCTTGGCACTGCAGCCCTAGGGCAAACTCACATATTTTGTTCCCTGTCTTGCTTGGGGGCAGCAGAGGTAAGAACCTCGGCAGTGTCAGTGGTAGAGGGCTTTTCACATGTCTCTTTTGATTACACCCCAGAGCTAAACATAGCCGCTGTCAATCGGAATAGTCATCCCAGTGTTGTGGGCCCAAGCTGGGGGGGCCTGCCTGGTGATGAGCAGGGGAATTAGGGGCTCACAGGGAAGACAGCCTGGGCTCTTCATAGGGAGGCTGCTGCATGCTGGAGATGACAGCGAGGCACTCAGGGTCTTTGTTTCTCCCCCAGTCTGAGAGTAGGCAGCAAGGGCAGTACTGCTGCAGTGGCAGAGGGGGTGTCAGTTGCCTGTGGGAGCTGCGTCCCCAGGAAATACAGAGCCACTGCCAGTGGGAATATTCAGCTGGGGATGGGACAGCTGCTCTGGGGACCAAAGCCAGGGGCCCTGTCTGGTGAAAAGTAGGCAGTGGGGGCTCACAGGGAAGAGAGACTAGTTCCTCTCCCTGTGGTGGCTGTGACGTGCTAGAGGTGCCAGTGAAGCAACCAGGCTCTCTGTTCCTTCTTCAGCCCAAGGTCAGCTTGGGCAGTACCACTGAAGCTGCAATGGCAGAGAGGCTGTGGGTTGTCTCTGGGATTTCCTCACCAGATAAACACAGGGCTGCCACTGACTGATCAGGTGGGGGCAGGGTGGCTGTGCTAGGGGCCCAGTCCAGGAGGCCCCGTGCAGTGAGGAGTAACACGAACATGGACCTGTGTGGAAAACAGCCTAGTTGCTTTTCTATAAGGGAGCTGTGCTGTGCTGGGGGCCTGTGATAGTCCTTAAGCTCTTCTTCCATTCCGAGCCAAAGGGCAGTAGGTCAGGGGATGCAGTAGCGGCGAAAAGTGGTGGGCCTGCCTGCTACCACTGGGAGCTCCATCCTAGGGAAGTGTGGAGCTGCAACCAACAGAAATGGGGATGGGGTGGCTGTGCTTGGGGTGGGGAGCTGGGGGGGGGAGCTTGGGGAGGGCAAGTCAGAAGGCCCTGCCCAAGGAGGAGTAACAAACAGGAGGAGGGACCTGTGTGGAAAGTAGTCTGGCCACTTTTTCCTCAAGGCAGCTATGCTGTCCTGGAGGCTCAAGATAGTCCTTAACCTCCTTCCTTCCTCCTGATTCTAATAGCAGTCCGGGTGGGGGCTGTGCAGCAGCAAAAATGACGGGCCTGTCTTTTACTTCTGGGAACTCTGTCCAGGGAATTGCAGAGCTGCTGTCAGCCTGAGAGCTCAGGCAGGGGTGGGGTGGCTGCGCTGGGATCCCGGACCAGTGGGCTTTACCGACAGTTCATCTGCTTCTCAGCACTGTGGATGCAGCCCCTCTCCTGGGGGTATGTGTGAAAACCTGGCCTCCTGTGTTGGCAGAGCTACAGCTGCTGGGGCAGAAGTGCTCAGGGTTCCAAGACCCTTGGCATTCCATTTGTGCCTGAGTGGCACACACTGCATGCTTTCTGTGTTGGCCTGGAGGTCCCAGGGGAAGAGGGTTGAAGATGTCTTCAGAGCCTGAGATTGCAAAGTTTTGTGGCAGAAGCATGAGTTCCTGAGGTTCTCACTCTCCATTTTCCTGCAGTGGGGAGCCTCCCTTGGCTGTGTGCCAGTCCCAGGTGGGTAGCTGTCCTGTCTTGCTTTTAACTGTTCTGTGTGGATTGCATTGCTTCCTTGATGAATCCCAACATGTCCCCTTGTACTATTTAGTTAAAGAGCTAGCATTTACTGGCTACTCTGTCTCCTTTCTGTGAGAGCAGCACACACTAGCTGCTTCTAGTTAGCCATATCGGCACTCTCCTCCCCCAAATATTTTTGGTATGCAGTTAGTTGACTCCAAGGAAGTAATCACACAGACACAGAGGGCTGACTGTAAAGCCTTTCATTCAGAAGGAACAGTATGTTTAAAGATCTTTTGGTGACAAGGAACACTGTGAGTCAGGAATTGAACAGCTCTGTGATGCCTGGAATGCAGAGGAAGAGAACATGGTATGAGATGAGGCTGTATGTCTAGATGATGCAGATCTTTGGAGGCCATGTTAAGGGTTTTGACTTTATCCTTAGAAGTATTGAAAGATTTGAAGTAGGAGGATATATGATGCATTTAGAAAAGATCATTCTGGCTGTAATATGGAGAAAAGATTGAAAGGGGCTCTTATAGTGCAGGGAGACCCATGTTTGCAGTAGTTCAGGTGAGAGGTAATGGAAAATTGAGTCTAGGGTAGTGAGAATAGAAATGGAGACAAGTGGTCAAACAAGATTTAGGAAAATCAACAATATTCTGTGACGAATTGAATTTAGGATATGTGTTTCTGATGTATAAATCTGGATGAGTGGTGGTGCTATTCACAAAAACACTGCATAAAGGCAAGTTTTAAAAAAAATTTTTTGGCAGGGAGATCATGAATTTAATTTTAAAATGCTGATTTCAGGTGCCTTGGAGATAGAAGATGAGACGTCAAATATGTATGGATCAGGAACTCAGAGGGGAAATCTGGGCAAAAAATATATCATCTGTGTAGAAACAGTGATTAAAGTCTTGAGCATTAAGGAATGGAAGAAATTGCATAAGTAGAGCGTTTAGAGTGAGAGTTTAGGTGATGATAATCGCAAATACTCCGTATTTACTATGTGTCAGGCACTGTTCTATGTGTGAGCATAGGATGGAGCCTTGAGGAACACTGGCAGCATTTACTGTCTGGTTAGAGATGGATGAGCCTGCAAAGGAATCTAAAGGACTAGTTTCTAAGTAGAAAATCAGGAGAGAGCTGAGTGCTAGAAGCTGATGAAAGAAACTTTTCCTGAAGGAAGGAGTTCTTGATACCAGTACTGATAGGCATATAAAATGAGGGGCAAAAAGATGGATTGCTAACATGAAAAGCATTGGTGACTTCAATAAGAATCGTTTTTGTGGGGAGATGCTGGAAAAGATGGCAGACAGGAGACAGGGCTAATGTGTAGCTCCCACTTAAATGGACAGAACAGGGTCTGGAGACTCACACTGTGAACTTTCAGTCCAAGACTCACCACAGGGTCGTATCAGGAAAACTGAAAGAATTCACAGACCCTTGGAAAGAACTGGCTTGTCACTGCAAATGCTGTGAGACAGTGAAAAACCATGAGTTCCCAAAGTGTGACAGGGGGAATTGTTGGCCTCCGAACACACATACCCACTGGGAAAATGGATTTAGGGAGCCAAGTGAAATATAAAAGTGAAAGAAATGTCAGGAAGAGCCCAGTAGGCACTCCCAGGTCTCACCTCTAGCCCAGGGAAATCATTTCTGATCTTATCTCATAGAGGTCCTTGGGGAAGGGAAGGCAACCAGCAGAACTGGGGAGGGGACACAAGGTGAAGGAAGCTCTAGCTGAGCTTTGTTATAATTTTGACTGAGCGTGAACTTTCCTGAGCAGAATCTGGGGTGAGGGACAAATGGGAAGTACATATATGAGCACGGAAACTGCGGCTGAATGTATGCACAGGTGGGAAGTCAAGGCCTGAGAGCCCTTGCTTTCTCAGCAAGAAGGCTTGTAGTTTGGGGCAAGATCTCAGCCATGCTTGCTGGCACATAGTCATCAGGTTGTTGAAAGACAAGATGAAGGAAAGAATCTTAAGAGCTGTGAAGCAAAAGTATCAGGTAACCTATAAAGGAAAACCTGTCAGATTTACAGCACTTTTTTCAGCAGAAACCCTGCAAGACAGAAGCAACTGGGGTCCTATCTTTAGCCTCCTTAAACAAAATAATTATCAGCCAAGAATTTTGTATCCAGTGAAACTAAGTTTCATAAGTGAAGGAGAGAGAAAGTCTTTTTCAGACAGACAAATGCTGAGAGAATTTCCCACTACCAAACCAGCATTATAAGAAATGCTAAAAGGTGTCCTAAATCTTGAAACAAAATTTTGAAATACACCAAAATAGAACCTCCTTAAAACATACATCTCACAGGATCAACAAAACAATAACAATTTTAAAAAACCCAAGGTATTGAGGCAACAACTAGCATGATGAATAGTATCTCATATCTCAATACTAACATTGACTATAAATGTTGTGAATGCTCCACTTAAAAGATACAGAATGAATCAAGATCATTCAAGACTCCTATGAACACCTTTATGGGCACAAACTAGGAAACCTAGAGAAGATGGACACATTCCTGGAAATATACAACTCTCCTAGATTAAACCAGGAAGAAACAGAAATTCTGAACAGACCAATAACAAGGAGCGAGATTAAAGCAGTAAGAAAAAGCATTGCCAACAATGAAAGGCCAGGACCAGATGGATTCATAGCTGAATTCTTTTTTTTTTTTTTTTTAGAAAAAGAGAGAAAAGGAGAAAGAAAAAAGGAAACAGCAAAAGAAAGAAAGAAAAGAATGAAAGAGAGAAAGAAAGAGGAAGAGGAAGAGGGAGAGAGATTGGGATTCTTGTTTTTTTGCCCAGGCTAGAATGCAGTCTAAAAATAGATATTAAAAACCTCTTTTATGCCAATAATTGTGCTTAACGATGGAGACAGGAAGGAATAGGGGATGAAAATAACAAATAAGCAGCCAACCAATATTTTATTTAAACCTGTTGAAATGCTATGCAATTGCTGAGGAGTGATTTACTTCCAATTATGTGGTCACTTTTAAAATAGGTATAATGTGATACTGAGAAAAATGTATGTTTTGTGGATTTGGGGAGGAGAGTTCTGTAAATATTTGTTAAGTCTAGT
>CAUYQU010003375.1:0-77365 GCA_963574635.1 Cheracebus regulus | reverse complement strand
TAGCCAGGCATGGTGGCAGGTACCTGTAATTCCAGTTACTCGGGAGGCTGAGGCAGGAGAATCGCTTGAACCCGGGAGATGGAGGTTGCAGTGAGCCAAGACTGCACCACTGCACTCCAGCCTGGGCGACAGAGCGAGACTCTGTCTCAAAAAAAAATAAAAAATAATTTAAAAAATTAGAAAAGGCATCTGGGTACTGGACATGAGAGCAAACCTCTGTTCCCTTGACCTGCACTTGGAAGCATCTGGGCCGCCGCTCATGCCCTTCAACCTCTGAGGAGCAAGTGCCACTCCACTGTCTGCAGAGGCTGCTGAGGTCACACCACGGGCTCCACAGTCCCTGCTCAGGCTGTGGAGGCCGGGTCCACTAGGCAGTCTTGGAGCCGGCCGATGTGGCTTCTCAGCGTGGCTCTGCCGTGGGGTGCCGGGCCATCGTCCCGTCCCACGCCTGGTTTCCCATGCACACACATCTGCACCCACTCCCGAAGGACAGGGTGGCCTCTCCATCAGCAGGAACCCAGGACACCCAGACACAAACAAGTCCCTTCAGAAAACCAGCCAGCGTGGACTATCAAGGGGCCTGTGCGGCTGCCGGCTCTGGGTGGGGCTGTGACTCCTGTTGTCTGACACCGAGTGTGAGTGAGGCACTGGCTAATGGCACTGTATGGCCAGCAAGATGCCACCTTCTGAGTGTGAAGCCTGAACAGCCCATGAGAGGCAGGCAAGGCCAAGGGACCCGCATGGCTGAGGCTTCCCTGTCCCGGGCCAAGGCCTCCAAGGGGAACAGTTTGGGACAGCTAAAAAACAAATGCTGTTGAGCGAGTCCCTGTCCCCACAGACCTTCAATGGTTCCCCTGGTCCAAGCCAGCATCCCAGAGGCCCTCCACAGCCCCAGCGGCCCCCAGGCTCTGGCTCCGCAGGAATGGTGTGGGGTGGTAGCCCTGCCTTGCCCGTGGTCCTGACAGAGGGTGTGTGACCCTGTGGTGATGACCCCGGCACCCGGCATCTAAGGAGCACTAAGCAGCTACCGTGCGCCAGGCCTCATCTTCTACTGGGCATGCATACTGGGGTGCTGGTTCCAGCCCTGGACTGTCCACTATCCCCTGCAGGCCTCTCCTCCTCCACTCCAGGCCCTTTCCCACATGTCCTGAGCCTCAGCGGCTGCACACAGTGCCCCCTGCACATGATCCTAGGGACACACTCTCATAGTCTCCTGGACATGTCTATCTGGGCTTGGGAGTCAGACACCCAGGGAGGGGCACATTCCATGCCCAAGCCTGGGTGAGGGATACTCCTGTGGGGTCCATTTCATTTGGACCCTGGAGGCCACCACCGCTGCCGTGGGGTGTTGGAGGGATTACATTGGATGGTGGCCAGTTGTGTACATGGGGAAGGCTGGGTGCAGGTGGGATGGAGTCCCAAGGGCAGGCCTGGCTTATGGTGGGTGTCAGGAAAACCCTGGCTCCATGGACCAGATCACCTTGGCCAAGACCCACTCGGTCCCTGTCACATGCCTGGGGTCAGCTGCTCCCCCAGGCTGGAGTCCCTGTGACAGCCCCACAGTTCCAAGGGCTGCCCTGACCTGTGTCTCCTCTTACCCAGGCCCAGCCACTCTCCTGTCCCCTGCGCTGTTCTCTTTCCTCTGCTACTCCCCATCCCCAATCTCCTCTGTTCTGCCCCTCCTCCCTGAGTCCCCCAGGAGCCTCCCCCCACTCCCCACCTGTGTCCTGCCCCACTCTCTGCTCGGCTGGTGGCCCAGCCCTGCGTGCAGACACAAAGGGCCCGGGGCAGCGTCTGCAGAATCTGGTGGGCAAGGCCGACCTGTAAACACGCCGGGACCCAGATGGTAGAGGGGTCCGGGCCAGACGCCGGCTGCTCTGCTCGCACACAGCAGCCTGGGGTCCTCTCTGCATAGCCTCGGGAGGTGGGCCTGCCCCGGCCATGGCAACGGTGGAGGGGGGAGGATGCCAGTCCTGCCGAACCCACATGGCCGCATGGATGCCCCAGGAGGCAAGAATCATCTGCGACAGTCTGCACTCGGGGGCAGGCTCGCCAGGGGAGGGGCCCCAGGCTGGCTGCAGCCTCTGAGCACTTCCCAATATGACAGGCCTGCCCCTGGCCATGGCCACAAGACAGCCATGACAGACAGCAGCAGACAGGGGACGCCTTACGTGCTGAGCCTCAGCAGACACTGCAAATTGCCCCCGAGTTCCTGGTCCCTCAGGCTACCCTCGGCCTCCCCTCCCAGGGCCCTTGACACAGCTGGATCCTTGCAAATAGGAGCTTCGCCCAACTCAGGCAGGAGGGAGCCCAAAAGATGGGGCCAGTCCTGGACCAAACCCTAGTTCTGGGAGCCCTGGTCCCTCAGCGGCAGAAAGAGGACGGCAGGGGCGAGGAGGGTTGAGGCTGGGCTGGACCCGGCAGAGCCAGTGTGAATGTGCAGGAGCATCTGCCTGCGTCCTCGGTCCCCAGAGGTCTGCGACTGGTGCACGCACAGGGCGTGGTGTGTGTGTGTCCAGTTTCAGACAGGCCCGGCAGAGGGTGGATTCAGGAGGGAGGGGACTGGGGAGCCCCAGTTTTCATCAACACTCAAAAACTGTACTGACCTGAGGGTGGACACAGTCCCCTGAGCTTCAGGCGTCACCTGGGGCGGTGGTTAAGAGTGGAAGACCTGGAAGGAAAGAGAAATGCTGATGAAGTTTTTACGGCTCTTCCCTCATCTGTTCCCTGTCAGCTCTGGCCCCCATTGCACTGAGGCTGCCGTGAGGCCTGGGCCCAGCTCAGGGGCCGCCTGGAGCCCTGGGTGTCCACAGGCCACCTGGAGGGCGAGGAGGCGGGGTGGGGGGTCCCCGTTGCTAGGCAGGCTGTGGACAGCAGGCCAGGGACCCTTTGCTGTACTCCTCACTCCTGGGCCTGCAGTAGGGTCTCTTCTACCCATCAGGGTCAGGCTGAATCCCTCGGGCACTCTGGGCAGGGCAGACCCAGCCGCAAGGTGGGGCCTGGGGGCTTGGCTGGTCCTAGGGTTTCGCCTTCTCTGCCAGACCACCCATCTCCAGGCTGCTTCTGACTGGAGTGAGCCCTTTCCTGCCCAGGGGGAGGGTAAAGACGCAGCTACCTGGGCCATGAGGTCCCGGAGGGTCTTCCCACACCCACAATGGGCTCTTGATGTCTCAGGTGGCATTCTGGGACGGGGCCATGTTCTGCAAGACACAAGGAGACCAGGAAGTCAGCTCAGGAGGTCTGGTGGCTGAAGACTGGCAAGGGAGTCAGGGTGGCCCCTCCCTCCACCCCTCCAGGACCCCTCGCAAGCTCCTGCAGGTGGCCCTGACCCGGCGAGCCCTGAGGTGAAGAACTCTCCTGGGAGGCTGAGGGCCAAGAGGAAGGCCTCTGTCTCCGCTCCTGCCTGATGCACACGCCCGAAAGCAAACCCCACCCGCTGGCTCCTGCACACCCCGCCGTGGACCTGGATGTCCTCGTGTCCACAGAGGAAGGGCCGGTGGGGCTCGGGGTGCCGGCTCCCAGCAGAGCGCGGCCTCTCCCTCTCAGTGCTCGAGGAAGCCCCCCCACTCATCCCTGCCTCGGCGCTGGCTGCTCCCTGGGGCTGCTGTGTTCTCCCGCCATCAAAGGCCCAACTCCTACCCATCCTTTAGGTCACCTTGTCCAGGGAGCCCTCCTGAGTCAGGGATCTCCCCCTCTCTAGCATTAACTGGGGTCCCTCGAAATCAGTTCACAGATACTGGCAATGCCCATGCACGGCAGAAACCATGTCTTATGTGGCTTTGTCCCTGGGCCTGGCACAAGGTACCTGGCACCCAGGATGTTGGGAAGTGCCCCACTCATCCCCCTTACTCCTGGCATGACACCCAGTATCTGGGACTTACAAGGTACAAATGGGACTTTGGTTCTTTCCCAAGAGGTGACTCAAGTGGTCACTGTGGGCCACCGAGGGAGACCCCCGCCCCAAGACTGACCGTGGGAGAACATCAAGGCCCAGGAGCCAGCATCCACCCGGGGTGACCCTGAGGCCCGCTCCTTCCCTCCCCACGCTGCCTCCACTCAGGCCCGCAGCTGGGCACCGCTCGCTCTCGTTCAGGACTTGAGGCCAACCCAGGCCACAGCTGGGGTTCTGCGGGGCCTTAGGCCAGACTCAGGTGGCGTGCTGAGCCCTGAGTGGGGGTGGAAGGAGTGGTTCAGGTCCTGAAGTAGGGGGACGCTGCACAGCCCTGCACAGCTGCACACCTCGGACACGGACGCCCCCTGGAACCCTCCTGAGGCCCAGGCTTCCTGGCTCCTGTGGACCCTGGGTCGTAAGAATGCTTGGCCAGCTGGGTGGCCTAGTGTGGCCATCCCCAAACCCCATCATCTAAGGATGGGGGCCCCTTTCCTCTTTGACAGCTGAGAGTGTGACTGACGCTGGCTCAGGGAGGAGGGTGGGGATAGGAGTCGCCCGGGTCGCTGCTAACAGGCTAGAGCTGCTCCTTCTCAGTAGCTGCTGGCCTCAAGTTGGTTTCATGAGGCCTCCGAGGAGGGGAACCTGCTGGTGGCGTCCCACAGATGTGTTTGGACACACACAGGGGGAGCCTGCAGCCAGCCCCCCACCCCGACCCTCTTCCCATCCCACAGAGGCTGTGCCACAATCAGCCCATCTCTGAAAACGGGAAGAGCAGCCTGATGCCCCTGGGCGGACAGTCCACGGTGACAATGTCCACGCCCACTGAGGGCTGGGAGGGGTCACACAGAAGCCGCAGGTGATAGACAGTGAGGTGAGGTCAGCGCAGGCCCAGCTGCTCCCGCCTCGCAGACGGCGCCTGCAGGGCCTGCAGTGGCCCATGCTGTCCTAACCCTTAGGAGAGTGCCCTGAGGCCAGAGAGCCCATCACCGGGATGGCTGGGACTCCCTCTCTACCTCTCCCACCAGCAGCCTGGGCCGAAATAAAAGCCCCCACCCCGCAGCGCGGTGTGCCGTGATACCCACTCTAACAACCCTGGGTGGCCCTGCCTGCCACCCGCAGAGACGCCCCTCTGCAGCCTGGTTAGGAAATGCCCTGTGCCCACCCTTACCTACTGCCCTGGGCTGGGACCACCCCAATGCTCTGACCTGGAGCAGATGGGATAGCAATTCTAGGGCCCCCCAGGAAAAGTACCACAGACTGGGGCTCCCCAGACAGCACAGGCCTGGCAGGGCATGCCCCTGCTCAGGTTCACAGAGCTGCCACCCAGGCAGGCCCAGCCACGGAAGCCCCCTTTTTTTAGCTAGCCCAATTTAACGTATCTCAAACCCACATTAACATCAGAAGTCAGACTTCTGAGTTACAGGAGCCAGGGGAGGGGAGGAGAGGGGAGACGGGACAGCCCGATCCCCCAGTGGCAAGTGGAGAGAGACGGTAGTAGCCCGCGGCAGGGCCTGACCCCAGCCTGCCCACCGCCCTCACCCAGCACCGCGGCAGGGCCCGACCCCCAGCCTGCCCACCACCCCTCACCCAGCAGCCTCCTCCTCTCTGCCTGGTTTTGGTCACTGGGTTCTTGAGATGAATAAAGGCTTCATTACCTGCCTACGGAGACTTTAACAATCTCCAGAAAATGCACTCCTCCCTCGGCCTGCCTGAGCCCCCCAAGGCTGTCCCTGCTCTGAGCCCACACCCCGAGGTGTGCTCCCTTCTGGAACAGGGCCCGCCTAGGCCATTTTCCCAGATCGTGGCCCATCAAGGCTGGTGCTAAACCGTGAGAGCCAACACTGGGCCAGGAAAAACGCCCCCGAGGCCAATCCCCAGCCCCATCCCAGCCCCCTCCCTGCCCCGGCCCACGAGCACCCCTAGGTCCAACTGCTGGGTCCGTTCCTATCTCAGCTCTGCCCTGGTCACCTGCACAAGCTCCTTTGCCTCTCTGGACCTCACTCTTCTCTGTTAGATGGGGATGATGACACCCCCTTCTCGGATTTACACACAAGGTCAGAGATGATGCTCCTTGCCTGGGCACGGTGGGACTGAGTGGACATCAGACCCCACTGCTAATCCCCCAGGGGGCTTTGAGTACACAGGAAAAGTCGCTCCAGGCTCCCCTGCCTAGAGAAATTCCTCCCCTGCCTCTCTTCATACAACTGACCACCAGCCTGGGCCTGCGGCAGGAGGGGCCTGGAGGAGGCTGCAGAGGCTGGCTGGGAGATGTGGCAATAAATGTGGCCAGCAGGACCAGAGCAGACAGTGCCAGGGGCAGCCCAGGAGGCTGACTGCCCTGCAGGAACCCAACGTCGCCCAAGCTGCAGGGCCCAGGCCCCGGGGCCAGGGCTCGCCAGGGACTCAGTCTCATCTTCAGCATTGAACTTGGTCCCTCCCTCTCCAAGGTCACACGTAGGAGAAACATCCTCCCTGCACAGGTCAGGCACACCAAGTGTCCCTTAATTTACATAATGAAGATGCTGTGGTCAGGACTGAAATCTGGCCTGGGTGATGCTCTCAGATACCCAAGGCCTGAAAAGAACTCCAAGCAGGCCGGGTGTGGTGGCTCACGCCTGTAATCTCAGCACTTTGAGAGGCTGAGGTGGGCGGATCACCTAAGATCGGGAGTTCGAGACCAGCCTGACCAACGCAGTGAAACCTCATCTCTACTAAAAACATAAAAATGAGCTGGGCATGGTGGTGGGTGCCTGTAATCTCAGCTACTCAGGAGGCTGAGGCAGAATTACTTGAACCCAGGAGGCGGCCATGTCAGTGAGCTGAGATCATGCCACTGCACTCCAGTCTGGGTTACAGAGCTAGACTCAGTCTCAAAAAACAAACAAACAAAAAAACAAAAAACCCAAGCAGTTGGGAGAGGTCAAAAACACATGGCAAAGTTGCAGGCAGTCAGGCCCCTGGCTTCCCTGAGTTTGCACAAACCAGAGCTGCAACCCCTTCTCGGCCACTTCTCTTGAGTCTAAATGGCTCTAGTAGGGACCCTGGGGGTCTGACAGCTACCACGGCGGCTGGTGTGTTCAGGGCACAGGGAGAGTTCAGATCTCCAAGGACGTGGCATCTAGTGGCAGAGCTGCCACCCCTGGAAGCAGCACAGGCTCTCGAGTCACACAAAGGTTGCACAGAACCTTCTGGGCTTTTCAGCCTTCAAGAAGCGGGCCTCTCCTCTCTGAGTCCCAGCTTTGTATCTTTTTTTTTTTTTGAGACGAAGTTTCATTCTTGTTGCCCAGGCTGAAGTGCAATGGCTAGATCTTGGTTCACCGCAACCTCTGCCTCCTGAGTTCAAGCGATTCTCTTGCCTCAGCCTCCCCAGTACCTGGGATTAGAGGCATGAGCCACCATACCCGGCTAATTTTGTATTTTTTAGTAGAGATAGGGTTTCTCCATGTTGGTCAGGCTGGTCTCGAACTCCCGACCTCAGGTGATCCACCCGCCTCGGCTTCTCAAAGGGCTGGGATTACAGACGTGAGCCACCGGGCCCAGCCTTCAGCTTTGTATCTTAAAGGCAGCTATTCACACCTACTCTGTGATCTGGTGCCACAGTAAAGAGAAAACGAACAGACATGAAATTCCCAGCGGCTTGCTGGGCACACAGTAGGTGCTCCCACGAGGCAGCCGCCAATGACTGCTAATTACCAAGTTGGTTCCGGAAAAGCAAGCCACGGCCAGACACATGGTGGTTCACACACCCACCTGGAGCCTCTGTTCCGTTAGGGTTTGCCACAAACACTGCTAGTATCTGTAGCGGCAAAATGACAGGCCACCAGTCCTAGTTGAGAGAACTGAGTCCTGCTTTCTTTACAGACACCAGGCTCGCTGCATTCTAACCAGTACCCGAGGCTCCACAGGATGGATTCTGCCCCAAAGCAGCAGCAAAGTTGCTCTCATCAGCCACGCCAAACGTGGGGGGTGCCGGCCTCGCAGCACCCCGTGCGCCCCCATCTCTAGAACACCCCTTCCGTCCCCTTCAATCGGCTCTGCTCCTTGTAAATGGAGGAAATAAAATGTGCCCGGCAGATGGGTGCTGCCAACCCATGACCTGCTGCGCATTTTGCAAATGTCTCTCTTTTAGGGGAGAACATGCTGTGATAACTTGGCCAGGCTAGTGTCACTCTGGCCAGATGATAAGTTTTGTAACTTAAACATTTTTTGCCCATTGCAAAAGGAATGGGTGCTCATTCAACAAATGTTTGGAAAACTTAGAGAGAGAAAATGTGGCGGCAAACACTGATAACCCTGCGCCAGGCCCAGCCCGCAGTGCCCTGGCCCGTGGGGGTTCCCGTGTGCGTGTGGACGTGGGCTGCCTCCACCCGCCCGCAGAGGCCTCTCCCATCGTGATGGGCCACACCAGAGTCAGGCAAGTCATGTTATCACAACTCCTCAACCCAAATGCCCAGCCTCAGGAGCACGGCTAGTGTCGCAAGCTTTCCACATTTAAAGAGGCACTGCAGCCAGGCATGGTGGCTCACACCCGTAATCTCAGCACTTTGGGAGGCCAAGGTGGGCGGATCACCTAAGGTCAGGAGTTCAAGACCAGCCTGGCCAACACGGAGAAACCCCGTCTCTACTAAAAATACAAAAACATTAGCTGGGCGTCGTGGCGGTCGCCTGTAATCCCAGCTACTCAGGAGGCTGAGGCAGGAGAATTGCTTAAACTCGGGAGCCGGAGGTTGCAGTGAGCTGAGATTGTGCCACTGCACTCCAGCCTGGGTGACAAAGTGAGACGTGTCTCAAAAAAACATTAAAAAATTAAAAATAAAAGAAAAATTAAAACTAAAGAGGCACTACACAAACATCTCTGTAATAAATCTCTCCTCTGTCCTCCAAGGGAGGCCCCCAGATGCGGGATGGCGGGTTGAAGTCCAAGAATGTTTTCATGCCTGAGGCAGCCATTCCACAGCTGGACCCTCAGAACCTTCTAGAGATCCTCCACATGTCAGAGGTTAGAGGTGGGGGTCAGAGATACTGTGGGAAGCCAAGGTTCAGAGTGGAGGAGTGGCTGGCCCACGATCACACGGCCTCATGGGACCCAGGCCTGCTCACTGCTCAGCCGTGAACTCCCCAAGACACACTTTAAAGGCCTTCCCCGAGCTGCCTCTGGCCCTCTGGACAAAGATGCCAGGCCCCAAGAGGGTGTGTGGCGTCTGCACGCTTGTTCATTGCATCTGAGAAGGTGGAACACGGGAAGACGAGGCTGTGGTGGCTGCGACGGTTCCTTCTGGAGGGACCAGGTGGGCCAAGGACCCAACTGCCAGGAGGCGGCAGGTGAGAGGGCCCAGCAGTGCGTGGGGGTGCTTCCTGGAGGAAGAGGATGTTTATGAGCTGCAATGCAGAGGAGGGACTGTGCAGGGAGTTTGCAAACTAGACCTAAAGGAACAGAATGCGCCACTGCCCACCAGTGACACCTGATGAGTCAATGGGTCCCTGCCCTCCACACCCAGCAGTCTGAGACGAAAAGGCCCCGTGACCCTTCTGGGCCACCTCTGTTTGTGACTATTCCCCAGTGAAACCCCTAAGCAGTAGCTTCGGTTTCCCTGCAGCCTGGCGCACACAGCCGTCCTTACCCCACAGCCGGCGGGACGGTCCCCTCAACGGGCTGCACCACCTGCCTGCTGAGCGCAAAGACGCTGTTTTTGATGATGTGTGGCTTCACAACCTGGATCAGTCCTGAAGGAGAGCTTACTTAGTGGAGGTGGAAAAGTAAACGCGCCAGGCCAATGCCACAGCTTGGTGGCTTCTGACCTGGCACTGAGCACAGGCAGTGGGTCATGGATTTCTCTTCTGATTCATTTACTCATAAAATGTTCCCCAAAGCGTGTCCCCAGTCAGGCTAGTACCAAGCCCCAGGGCCCACAGAAGGGCAACGGGTAAGTAGAGAGCAGGGAGGGCTTCCAGGAGGAGGTGACACAGTCTGGAGAGGTCAAGGATGGGGCCATGGAGAAGGTTGGGGTTGGCTGTTGAGTGTCTCAAGAGTCCCTTGAAAGGGAGACTGGACCTCGACCAGGAGAAGGACGGGAGCTCGGAACGGCAGGAGATAGGGCAGGATGGGTGGAGGCCTGCTTCTCGACCACTGCTACTGACACTCTGCCCTCGTCCCTTCTTCTAAGGAGGGACAAGGGCCTCCCCAGCCCTTCCCACCTGAGGCCACTGAACGTGGCCATGGCAGAGAGAAAGGCCTAGGGTTTGGGCCGGTGGCCAGGCTGGCTCAGGCTCTACTGTTTAGAGGGCCACCCAAGGCTTGGCCTCCTAGACCTGGGTTTCCCGGCCTGTAAGACGGGGCCGGTGATCCATCAAGGTTCTGTGAGGTGGCCCTGATGACAGACGTCCGTGCCCAGCACACAGAGGAGCTACGCCACCTGCCCAGGGACTGCCAAGGGCCCAGATCCGGGAGACAGGGCAGAGCGCGGGTGCTGGGCCCACCAGTGGCCTCTGCCTTCCCCATGGCTGAATCTCCAGGGCTCAGGGCACTGGGAGGGCACAGGGAGCTGCCAGGAGCCGCCTGCCTGGCTGTAAATCACCCACCACGCTTCATAATCATGTGGGCACTTAAGCTCCTCTGTCTTCTCTTCCCCTTTCCCTGGGGAAATTTCCTTCATTTCCTACATTATCCCAGGCTCCCCGAATGTCTAAATCAAGCCCTGGCCAGGGCTCTGCTGACACCCTCGGCCTGCTTTTATTGGGAGGGTGGGATGGGGGGCACAAAGGCAGGGTACGGGGGCACAAAGGTGGTGGCCATCCGGATGCAGTCACTCAAACCAAGGTTTCATTCCTGCCCAAGACAGAAAACTGAAAACGCCACCAAGCCTGCCCTCTGAGCTACAGTGACAGTGTCCCCAGGGCCCTGCAGCTGCACCCCCTGTCACTGGGACCAGTCAGCAAAGCCCGGTGGCCTCAGGCAGGAGGCAGAGGCAGAAGCTGAGTGGGGAGCTGACTCAGCCCCTTGATTGAGATGGAAGAAGAGGAAACACCACCTCTCGGGCTACCTGGGACACCAGGGCAGGGTGACTGTCACCCTGGAGACCAGCCAGCAGCCACTCCAGGTGGGCCTGACCAGAGTCAGCCTGCCCCTGCTCTCCCATCATGGAGCTGGGCTCTCTGGGATGTGTGGTCTGCCTTGCTCATGTCGAGGTTGCCAGGTGGGCGCAGTTCGGGTGTCGTCTCCTGCCATTTATCCAGCTCCGATCCTGCCTCTCATCTGGTCTAACTCTCACTCTAACTAGGAGGTTAAAGTTACTAGCCCCATTTTACAGATGAAGCTACTGAGGTCGGGGGAGGCAAAGCAACCTGCCCACCCCGCTGGGCTGTTCACTCCCTGCTGCCGAGAAGCTCTGCCACCACCTCCTGGGCTCTGCTCCTTGTCTGTGAGCTGGAAACATGTTCCCAGGCCGGCGCCGGCACCCACAAGGCCCAGGGGAGGCCAACACGCAACACCACCCCAGGCAGCAGGAGCTGGGAGGTCCCGTGGGGAGTCAAGCTGGCCACTGGCAGGTCAGGCAAAAGGCCCCAGCACCCTCCCCACCTCCCCACCGGAGACTCCCAACTCCCAAGAGCAGGATGAGGAAGACACCACCAGGACTTCTTCTGGGCTGCGGCCACCTTCCTGCCGATCCTAACAGCCTGGCACCCCCAGGTCTGGCCTGGTGAGCTCTTGCAACGCAGCCACGCGGTGGTGGCGGCACCTTCCCAGGCCTCCCTGGGGATGAGTCGGCCAGGTTTTTAAAAGCTGGGTCTCACTTTCTGCCCACATTTCTGACCTCCAGAAACCTCTCGGGAAGTGTTCCAGAGCCCTTCGGATTCCGGCGCTGGCACACTTCCTGCCTCCGCTCACCGTGTTCACAGCCAGGTCACTGGGTGCCAATCAGATGCCAAGGCGGGTCGAGGGGTACCGCTGCCCAGGCTTCTGGTTGCGCCTTCCGTGCTGCATGTCCGTGGGCTCTGGCTGGCTCTTGATCCCTCAAACAATCATCTCTGGTCAAATTCCGTGACTCCTTCCCTCAAAAAGAAACCCTCTTGAAAATGAACAAGAACCCTGGTTCCGAGAGCCTGGCTGTGCCAGCGCTTCTGCGGCTTCATTTTCTCTTTGTCTTTCTTTCTCAGCACTGCAAGGAACTCGAGAAATAGTTCGACCCTCTCCTTTTACAGACGGATAAACTGAGGCCCAGAGAGAGGAAGGGGCTTACTCAAGGGCCCCTCAGTGATTCTACAGCCCAGACAGATGGGAGCCCAAGGCCCTGACTCCACGACACCAGAACCCAGCAGCCACCGGTCTTCGACAAGAAAGGACAGGGGAGCGGCCACAGCACTGGGCATCAGGCGCTGCTGGTGGGTGTTGGCCAGGGTGGGGAGGGCCCAGACCGCTGGGTTCCCTGGCACCAAACGGCTGGTGCTCTATAAATGTGAGAAGAAACCCCCAGGCAAAGCCTTGAACTTCAGGGGCAGAGCTCGGGGAAAGCAGGCCGGCTCTAATGGAAACCAGTCAGCGGGCCAAATGCAGCAGGAGCCCCCCCACCGTGGTTTCCATGGGGATGGAGCCCGGGAGGCGGAGCTCTGGCATGGCTGCTGCAGCAGATATGGCCTGTACAGGGCCGGCATGGGGCGGTGCCTGGCAATGGGGCCCTGGGACGTGGCAGGCCCGAGGGCTGGACACAGGAGCTCTGCAGCTGCAGCCTCGGAGGTCAGCTTTGGGAGGGAGCCGGGGACTGCGGAGCTGTCACCTCTGGGAGGCCTCCTGGATTCCTAGGATGTTCCAAGCTCACTTCTTGGCCCCGTCTAGTACTGGCCTCTGTCTGGTCTCCGTTTGGTGCCCGCGTTTGCTGAGGACACACAGCCTGCCTCTCCATGAGGACGCCATGCCTGTGGGCCAGGCACAGGCGGTGCAGGGCTTAGACCGTGGGTCTGGGCTCCAGTCCTTCTGGCCAAGGCCCCAGTGCTCCCCCAGGTCTGCTCTATCCCATCACTCAACGGCGCTGTCGGGCCTCTTCCCGTGGCCGTCCCGGGGCCTGGCACACGATGGGTTCCATAACCTCTCTGAGCCATTCCTCTGCAAAATGAAGTGAGCTCAGCACTGCTCTGAAACACAAGAAAACCCGTGGGCTCAGGGCCATGAGAACTGCAGCACTCGGAGATGGCTGGTCATCCAGGGGTGTGAACCACGCTGATGGATGGGGTGGGGTCTCAAGAAGGTTCTTGTGCCCCTGCCCTGATGTGGTCCCCGTCTGCCCTTGCGGGGCTGCTGTCCTGTGAGCCCATCCTGGTCTGGCACATGGCATCCGGGTGCACAATCTCATACGGTGCCTGCTTCTGGGCCGCAGAACACCAAGAACAAGGACAACCGCAGCTCCCTCCTTACCACCGCGTGTTGCCACACTGTGCAGTCTCGTGCCTGCCAGCACACCAGGGCTAGAGGGCACAGAGCCCGAGAGGGGCAGGGTGCCCTGGAGCCCGGCACAGCCCAAACCAGCATGCTCTGAACGCCGGCGCAATGGCCATCAGGGTCTCAGAGCCAGAGTGACCCATGGCCCCAGGACAATTCCAGCTCTCCCTGGAGCAGAAGGATTCCAAGCCGAAGGAATGGTCCTTCCTCGTGCTGGGGGTCCAGGGAGAACCCGACAAGGCCAGCATCCAAGAGAGGCCGAAGAGAAACTGGAATCCCATGTAGTTCTGTGCAGGCGCAGTCGTGGGAGGACCTGGGTTAGGGAGAAGGCTCCGGTAGCTTCTTGCCCTGTGACTCTGGGGAGATCCCTCGGCCTCCCTGAAACTTAGCCTCCTCATATAGACAACCATCAACACCCACGCCCCACTAGACTGGGACATCCACCCAGACAGGGGCCCGTCTGTCCTGTTTACTCCGTATTCCAGCCCGGGAGCAGCACGGCGACATCCTGGCTCCGGATGGATGTTGCAATGAAATGGAATTGGCAGATGACATTTAAAAATGGATGTTTATAAAAACAGATGGAAAGTACCCGGTCTGGGGTCTGGCACTTAGTAGGTGCTCAACAAAGCTTTACAATCCCTGCCTAGAGGGCTGAGTCTAGCATCCAACATGCAGCGAAGGCAGTCCCAACGTTCTCCCCTGGACCAAAGCAGGGGATTTCCGCCACCCAGCACTCCCCGCGGCTCCTGCCCTCCTGGCTCCGTCCCCCTGGCAAATGGATACGCCGCGGCGGCCACATCTTTCCCTCCACGGCACCTGGTCGAGGCTGTGGCCGCTGTGGACCAGCGTGGAACGGCGTGGCCTGCCACATTGCTTGGCCCCAAGAGAGCCCATTTGCAAGCTGCTTGCATAATGTGGGTGCCTTGGGCCGAGCCCCGTGGATTTGTCACTTGAATCCATCGTAGGAGATACGTCACCCCTGGTGCTGGAGGCCTGAGCCCCCTTCAGCCCACCCACCAGGTCCTGGGAGTCTCCACAGGGGCGGGCATCGGGCAGCTTACTATCTCCAGCTGAGGGGACCGTCTCCACGCTGCCGAGGCTTCCGAACGAGGCCACACAGACTTTAAAGGGCGTCCGCTGCAAGGTCACAGGCGCCAGTGTCCGCTCATCCGGACCTCGAAGCACCAGGCCCAGGTGGCGTCCTCCTTCTACGGACTTGAAAGAAGCCTCCCGGGCGGAAGGCCCGGGGTGGGATCCCTCCACCCACGTCTGGGCCGGAAGCGGGGCACGCCCACTCCAGGAATCCTAGGGCGGGGCCGGGCTCCCAGGAAATGGGGCCAGAGGTTCCCTCGCAGGCACTGGCGCAACCCGGCTTCCTTCCCAGTCCCGCCTCCTGCGGATTCCTGCTGGGGTTTTGGGAACGGCGGGCCCAGCCCACACCCTGAACCCAGCCCGCCTCGAAGCTCAGAAACCCAGAGGCTCACAGAAGCCGGAGCGGGGACCCTTCTCCAAGACCACCCGAAACTGCGGCACACCCGGCCCCGCCCTGGCATCTGGGCGCGTGCTGGGTAACGCCATCCCGTTAAGGTCATGGGAAGCCAGTGGGGAGGGTTTGAAACGGGCTGAGAGGGCCCACCGCAGAGCCCGGGCCTCCCGTCCCGTCTTCCTAAGGCCACAGCGAGGGAACCGCCACCGGACCAGGGGCTCCCAGACGAGGATCTCATGTGGCGCCTCCAAACATCTACTGAGGCGGAGCCTGGAAGCCCCATTTTAAAGACAAAGCTGAGGCCTTGTAGTAAGAACCATTTTTATCAAGGTCTGTTTCGTCTGAAGGCGTGCTGGGCATTTACGCCGCCTCGTCGAACCCAGTCCCTGCTATGCTCCCTATTAGGAAATGGGGCCGCGAAACCTCCCCGTGCCCCGGCACGCAGGCACAGGTGTGTGCATGTGGGCAGACACACAGGCCTGCCTGGGAAGGCCTGGCCAGCTGGCTGCTTCTTGGAGAAAGGCCGCTAGCACGCTGACCGGCCCACGGAGGCCTTCTGGGCCGCTCCCTCCCTCGGCCCGCCTTCCCGGTCCTGTTCTGGGCCTGCCCACGCCGCCATTTCCTCTCCGGGGCCTGCGGGCCTTACTTCTACTCCTCCCAGTCTGCAAATGGCCGGCGCCCAGAACCGCCTGTCCACATCAGGAGGCAGCAGTGTGTCTGGCCAGGGCCCAGCGTGCAGGCCACCTAGCCAGGGCCTTCCTCAGCAGTGCCGAGAGCCCACGAGAAGCCCACGCCTAGATGGCCAGTCCACCCCCATCAGCTTCGGCTAGCCCTGGGCTGGGGAAAACCACCCTTCACGGGCATCCCTGGGGCAGTGGAGGCCCATGGCCCAGCCATCCTCGGCGGTGGGGGGCTGAGGGCTCCGTGGCCCACTCAGACAAACGCACCTCCAAACACCAGTGCACCTCTTCGGAATCTGCCGACGTGCCAGGAATGTCAGCGCACACATGCAAATGTTACACGCACATGCCTGTGTGCAAGCATGCTGTCCACACCCAGGGCAGCATGCATACCAGTGAAGAAACACTCACCAGGGAATGCTGTGGCAGAACCTGGGCGTTGGAGGATGGCAGGGCTGGGTTCAAGTCCTGGCCCAACCCTGATCAGCTGATTGAACCTTGGGGAACCCACCTAGCCTCAGCGAGTTTTGCTGCCTCCCCTGGTGGAATGGAGGTGATGATAATGCCCCCTTGCAGGCATTGTCTGAGCCTCGGAAATAAGGCAAGGAAGCAATAGCATTTTTGGGGTGCTCACCATGATCCCAGCTTTCCACGGGTGCGGAAAGTTGACTCTTACTGCCTCCATTTTACAGATAAGGAAATGGGGCCTGAGAGGTGAAATCACTTGCCCTGGATCTACATGGCCCCAAATCAAAGACGACTCGATCTGAACCCGGGCTTCATGTCCCAGGGCCAGTGCTCTTCTGAACACAGGCGCCACAGCACGCAGCGACCATGGGAAAAGCAGCGGAGAGTGCTGCTGCTACTGTTATCACTATCACAATGCCCACAGCTGCTTAGAGACTCTGTGGCCCAAAGGCCAGGGCTGTTTCATGTGGCCTCATCTTTTAGAGCGCCCAGACCTGGGCCATATCCCTGCTATGGAGGCAGGAGTCCATAGGCTCAAAGACCAGAATTGGAAAAGAAGATGTGGTTTAAAATCGCCAGACAGCAGAGCAGGGTCCCAAGCAGCTCTGGTGAATTTCATCAACTTTTTACTTTTCCTATTATTCGATAACATCTCCACCAACAGGTACATCCCTTAAAGTAAACAAGCTGCAACAAAGCACTTCTATGAATAAATGGATGCGGTGGCTGGAGCTCGCAGGAGGCAACACAGGGTGCGCACCCTTCCCTCCTCCCGTCCACCGCCACTGAGGCAGGAATGTGGGAATGTGGTCTCAGCCGCCCGAGCCTGAATCCGGAATTTAGAAACACAGAGGCAAACACACATAAGGGGAAAGAAAGAAGCCTTCACTGATTGCATCATAACATGAGCATATTTGCAAAATAAAGTTATCATCATTTGCAAATTATTGTGGCTGTAAAAACTGCTCTGCCCTCAAGGAGGTTGATACAAACCAATAAATTCTGCCCTTTGTTAGCTTGGTGAGATAATTTTTTTTAAGTTTATGGCTACTCTATGTATTTTACCTACTGCATTTTGTTGGTGGTGGAGTTTGGATTTAAATGTATCTTTAGAGCATCCTAAATATAAATCATCGGATTTTTCATAAAGGCCTCAAAATAATATGTAATTCAACATAGAACAGTTAGAATTTAACACCTTCCCTACAGAGATTAGTAAGATATTAAAATTATTAAGATGTTAAAATTAAAATCAAAAGATAGTCAAAACCACAGCCATGAGTCTGAATGTCAATCTTGTGTTCCACTGCTGACGCTGCAGCAGAAGAGAAAAATTGGTAATTAATTAAAACATTGATGGGCCTTTGACATAGGGCATGTGGGGTCTTAAAAGACGCAGACCAAAAATTAAATTAAAGTTTAATGAAGGTGATGATTGCTCCTCTGCCGAATTTTCCAAGGGATGAGAAGATCATTGAATAAGTCTGTTTCTATACACAAATGCAACTTGTTTATTTTGACCCCAGTTCTTCGAAATTGTCGACTCCACAATTGAAATATGCTGTGTGTTCCAACAAGTACCCAGCAGCCGTAATGACAGACCAGCCCATCTGTGCTGCGAGAATGTATAATTTCAGTCTATAGTGGAATTTATATAGAAGCGATGATGTGAAAAGTGCTTTGCATGGTACTTTCTTAAAAAAAAAAAAAAAAAAAAACTGCCGAGAAGCACTGGGAGCCATGGAGAATGCTGAGATTTTGGCCTGATTTTTTAAAAAAAGCAGAATCCATAGCATTTTACTGATTTTGAGGTTGGCAGGGGAGGGTCAAATGTTATCCAAATTAAAAAACTAAGATGACAGTTGATCACATACAACAGTCCCAGGTATCCAAGGTGTACACGGGACAGTGAATTTTTCATACATGTTAAAAACACTGGATAAATTTAATGCAGTGGCAATACTAATTTAGAATGAAGATGTTCCTTTATGTGAATTCACTGATGTTTCTGCTATTTGCCCTACCTTGTCCAAAAAAACCAAAATCAAAAACAATAAATTAATGATCAGGAAATTTGACCATCTCTCAATCCAGGATTTAGGATTAAGGGTCTATTTGCCTACATTCATTATACGGAAAAAAAAATGAGTAGCCAGCTATTAAACATGTAAATTCTTTTAAAATGCTGAACTCTCCCACTTTCCCCTGCCCCTTCCCTATCGCCTTGACTCTTTCGCTTTTAAAATGTATTTTGCTGTTTTTTTTCTATTCCTTTTATTTTGCCACCAGTGTTTTATTTGATGCTTGCTAAATATTTGGGTGGCATGAATCCTCCAGCTTGCAGCAGCAGAATGTGGCTGTCATATCATGAAATGTTTTAATTATCTCTGCTATATATGCCTGTTTCTGCAGCCCCAAACCCTCCAGGATCGACTGCTGGCTCATCTAAGAACAAAGCAGCCGCTGAGAGTCCTCGTGTTAGCTGAGCTCCGTTTTCAGATTTGGTGCTGTCTGCCGAGGCCGGCCGCTCAGACCGAGGCCGGTGCACGCAGGGCCCACGCGCCTCCAAACTGGGAAAACAAAGATGGATTTCCATGGGAGTTTTCCTCTCAGTGCCATTTTAGAACTTTCCGGGTCTGATTTTCCATTTTCCATAAATCAAGACCCTGGCTCCCCTCAAGGGTGGGGAACCAGGCCGCATCCGAGGACGCTTTTGTTAGCCTGCCAGAGCATGGAGGTGGGCATGGAGCAGGGCTCTGCAAAGCCCACCTCTGAATCAAAAGGGTCAGGGCTTCTGGAGGGCCAGGGACAAACAGGGACACCCGGGCAGGCACTGAGCCCAGCTCCTGGACAGCGGTGGCAAGGTGGGGGGACACAAAGGTCTTTGAGGGACTCTCAGCCCTGTCGGCCACGTTTCAGGCCCTGGACGACCTGGGTGTCTCCCCCAGCAGCTCTGCAGCTGAGGAACCCCTGGCATGGGATCCAGGACATGGGCAGACCATGAGGCCCCTCAGGCTTCCCTGAGGGTCTGTGTGACGCACGGTGCCCACGCACGCACAGTCCACACGCAGTCTGCGGGCAGGGCGGTGACAAGACAGGCACAGCACTTTGAGGTGGAACCCCCAAGTTGAAATAAGTGCTCAAAAACAAAGCCCACAACAACCAACAATATTTTTCCCTATGCTGAGCTGAGGACCCAAAGGAGCTTTCTTTCTTTTTCTTTTCTTTTTTCCCCCCAAAAATAAAACGAAAGGGAGAAAGAACTAGATCTGTACACTGTGGACATGGTAACATGAAAGATGCCGGACAACATAAAAGGGCCTCTGTTTCCAGATGCAAAGTCCTCCCTCCCGGGGGCCGGCCTGGCCCTGCCTGCCGATGAGTTTGCTGGGAGGAGCCGTGGACGGTCCTGGTGGTTTTCCCTATGCCAGTCCTGGTGCCGCCAAAAATTAAAATAAAATAATAACGAGACCGCCACACAATCTGCCACCACCAGGCAGGCAGGAGTAGGCCGTGGCTATTAATGCCTCCTGAAGCATTTGTTCCCACCGTAATGGAAGACACAGCTACTGTGAAATGGCAAACATTCATTTTTATTGTGATTTCTAAAGCCTGTAGCTTTAGATCTTGAACGTAAATGGGCTTGGCTTCTGCATTTTCCCTGCAGTTTTTGGCAGGGCCTCCTTCTCGGAAGATGGAGGGCTCTGAAATAGAATTCCGAGTTTGGAGAACCAATTAGAGAGGGAGGACACGTAACAGGCACCAGGGCACAAGATGGCAGCACCCTCGGCTCGTCTTCACCACAGAAGGAAAGAAGGTGACTTACCCAAGGTGCCGGAAGATGGAGGCGCCTTCTCCAAAGCCAGGAAGTGAAAATGACGTCCCCGGGCCTGGCTGGTCACCCGGGTGGGGGAGGAGGGCAGGTCCTGCCCGCCAGCAAGCTGTCCGGTGCCAGCCCCGGCCGCAGGCCTGAGGGCCCCCTGGTCTCCGGCCGCTGCCGTCCTTCGGTCCAGTGGGCCCTGCTGGGCCTCGGCCACCTCGGCACAGGGGGCAGGGCTGCCAGGAGCCATGTGGCGCAGGGGGGAGGCCCCACTGCCAGCCCCGGAGTACGAGGAAAATGCTACTTTTGTCTCCTGCTCTCATCTGGCACTGGCTGCCCGGGGAGGGGGGGGCAGAGGCGGCCGCTGCAGCTCGGCCCCGCCCACCGGGAATTTTTGAAAGATGCTCGTGGGTGCGGGAGGATGGCAGACGTGGCAGTGGCGGGTGGGCCGGGCCCCCAAACCCACCACCAAAAAAGGAGGAGGCTGGCCGGGCGGGAGAGGGAGGAGGAAGCCGGCGTATGGCCACTCAGTGGCCGGCCAGGGAGGACATGGGGAGCGGCCGCCCAGGCCTGGCCAAGGCGCCAGCACCCTGTGGACGGGCAGCACTGACTGGGCGCCATGCTGTGGGCGCCTGCCTGGCCGGGCTGCTCCGAGGGGCTGGGCGTCCGGGCGGCCTGGCTCGCTCCAGGGATAGAGGCCGCATTGTTCCCACGCCGGGCTCAGCAGGCAGCAGCCAGGGCCCTGGCCATTTCCCAGGGTGAGGCCAGAGACCCCACCCTGAAAGCCGCCCTGGCCGGGGCCCTTGCAGTGAGCCCTCTTCTAACGCCCCTACAGGCTGGCGCTGCCATAGCTGGGAGCCCAGGCTGCAGGTTTGAATCTAGCCCTGTGTCCGACTGGCCACTTCATCATGGGCAAGCCTGCCTCAGTTTCCCCATCTATAGAATGAAAGGGGATAATGGCTCCTTCCACTCAGGGCTGCTGGAGTGGCAGAATTAACAACATACACAGAGCCCCAAGCCCCTTCCAGGCACCCAGTGGGTGCTTGATGCTGAGAGGGCCAAGGGTGGCCAGGCAGCTGCAGTGGACAGGGTGCCAGGGGCAGAGTCCAGGCCGGTCACCCCCCACTCTCACACCCTCACAAATCTTTGATTTCACCAAAACCAAACCTTGCCACTACCTCAGGGAAACATCCCAGTCCTCTGGCCCTACAACTGGGGTTGGCAGGCCTGGGGTTTCACTGTGGCTCTTTGATCTGGAGATTAAATATTGGACCCCACTGCTCTCTCCTGTGGGCATCAGGCTGGGTCTACTGGGTCACGTGTTTGTCCAGCTCTCCCCTCTCGCCCTCTGTGACCGGGAGCTGCAGCAGTGAACGTAGGGTTGTCCTTGGAAGGGTGAGCACCAAGGATGGAAGTGTGGGAAGGGGCTCCCAGAAAGCGGGGCCACCCACCCCGTGGCCGTCTGCGGGCAGGCAGGGCCAGCTCTACACCAGAGGGGACAGTGTGGAGTGACCACTGCCCGGCTCTGAGCCTGACTCCTGGGCGTACGGGACATATCAGGGCCTTTCTGTCAATAAGGACTAGAGATAAAGGGTGGTCTGGATGGACCGTGAGAGCCCGGGTGCGCTGTGAGAGCCCGGGGGACCATGGGAGCCTCCTGCAGTGGACAGGAGCTCCCTGCTGTCTGGATTCTGTTTGCTTTTAACACTGCTTTACGCCTGCTCAGAGCGGGTCCTGCTGAAAGCCAAAAAAAGGGGGTGGGGGTGAGTGAGTGAGGAGGAAGCTGCCCAGGAGGAGCCCTCAGTCCTGGGCTCTGGTCTCACTCACGCACATGGCCACGTGACCGGCTCGCCAGCTGATGCCAGAGACAAAGCAGGTAGGATTCCGATGCCATGCGCCCCACCAGGAACGCCGGGAATTCCATTCCAGCAGCGGCTTGGCCTGGCTGCCAAGAGCCTGGCCCTGGGAGGGAACAGTCCCCCATGCTCCACAGCACGGGGCCTGCCCTGCCAGCCGGCAAGATCAGGAAGCCACTTAAGATGGGGTGGCCATGGTAAGACCCACAGGGGCATGGCAGAGCAGGCAGGGCCTGGGTCACGGCTGCAGGAGGAGGTGCCCGCCCCCAACCCGCTGCCAGCCAGAAGTAGCCACTCCTGTGCCCAGCTGGCTGCCCAGGAGATAACGGCCTCCAGAACAGCCCTGCCAGCCATCGTGGGGCTCAGGACACAAGGGTGGTGGGCCTGGACTCCAGCCCGTATCAGGCCCTTCTCAGACGGAGCTATAGGCGGCAAGGCTAGGGCACCATTGCACTGTGCGGGGCCAGAATCCCTGTCATGCCCTTCTCCTAGCAGTGTGGGGAGGTCCCCAGAGGGAACACCCATGTAGGCCCACATGCTCAGGACACACATGTGCCCTGCAGGCCAGAACCCACACGGTGGGGCAGGGGGCTCTGGGGGACGAGCAGCCCCCACCCAATTTGCCGCAGCTTCCCCTAGCGTTAAAATACACGGAAAACTGGAGCGCCGGCACCATCATTTTATTATAATTTAAAATGTAATTATAAAAGGCTGATTTGAATGTAAATATCTCTCTTAAACACATGAAAGGGGATTCTAAATTTAAGAGCCCCAAATCAGCAGGTAAATATTTCAGCTAAATGCTCTTCCTGCCATCTGAAATGCCAGAATTAAGGAAAGGGCGTTCCACAGGAAAAAAAAAAAAAACAAAAAACCAGTTTTAGAAAGCCAAAAGCAACAGGGACGATTCTTTTTTAATCTGGAGGGAAAATTCTATCACTGAATTAAAAGACATTGTTTAGCCTTTTTACTGTGTGGCTTTCATGCACACATTTGGTAGGGGCAAACACCAGTCCTATTTTACAACACAAACCGGTGACCCCGCGGTCACATCTCTCCTCGGAAACCCCCTTGGCGCTAGCTGGACAGTGGGCACAGCCACTCTCTCCACACGGGTTCCTGGGTGGTCAAAAAGATGAGACTCCCCAGTGCAGATGCCACCAAGAAGCTTCCCACCCCTAATTTTCGTTTTACTTTCAAACTGCCTCCCACCACGCACAAAAAAGTGACTAGGAACCTGGTTTTGGGGTTTTTCTGCCCACTGTCATAAGATTTCATTCTTTTTCATGATTTTTATATTACCAATTCTACCTGTAGCCTCAGAGGCTCCTGGACACCCTGAAAGAGAGCTCTCTTCTGAGTGGGCTAATGTAGAGGGCGACTGGGGCCACGCTGAGAAGTTCTCGCATTGAACAAAAAATAAAACGTGACAGCCGACTGGCAAAAAATAAAACCTCAGTTCTGAAGCCAGATATTAGAATTGGCCAAGAAAGCTGCTTGGGTGACCCTGGTCCCCCACCAGACAGGGGCACTCCCTCATCTGTCCTCCTTCAAGGCCTTGCTGGGGTGTCCAGACAGGTCCCCCTAAGGTGCTGGGTGTCCCTGGCCGAGAGCCACCTCAGCCTTCCCCACGCTCCCCTTCCGACGCTTCACTACAGGCCCTGGCACGGCCGACCCCTCCCAAACCTGCTAACCGGAGCCTGGGCTCTGGCCTGGCCTCCCGGGCAGCTCCTCCGGCTCCTGGGAGAAGGGGCTGGGGGGTGGGTCGTGTGTAGGCCTGGGGTGAAATTCTCTCCATTCTATCAAATCAGAAAATATTCACGGAGCCCTAACTCTGGGCCACGTTTGTCAGAGTTAGAAGAACACCCTCTCCAGCCCAGAAGGGTGTTTGCTCGTGTGGGGCTTCACCAAGTCAGGCCAGACTCTCCCGAAACCTACGGGCCACTCCCAGGTTCATCTGAGAACGGAATCCGGGGAAGAGCAGACCCTGGAAAACCACAGCTACTGGCCCCGGTCGCCCTCTCGATGGCCCTTCCCTGAGCCCTGTGGGGACACAGCTTTCCTCTTCCAGGCTCTATTTTTCTCTACTTCCATTTTGTGACCCAGCTAGCGAAGGCCCTAACTAAGGCCGACCGGGCCTGGCAGAGGGAGACCCCATCTGCCCATGACCCCAAACCCGGCCATCTCGTTGGCACTTGCAAGGGCAGCCCTGCAGCTTCTAAAAAGAAATCGCAGAAGAAAACAAAATGAACTCATGCAAGTTTAACCTCCACTCAACAAAGAAAGCCAGATGTGTCCACGAAAATTGTTCAAGAACCACAGGTCAAGAGACTTTCTTTTCTTTTCTAAATCTCTGTCCCCAGCTACACGTCTGGGGCCTGCCATTCCCGGACACTCGAGCTCCATGGACTGTCCCAGTCCAGGGAACGCTGGGCAGTCCTGAAAATAAATATTTCAAATGAAAGATCCACTGTCTCTGCTCAGAGACAATTGTTGCTTTTTCTCCCTGCTCAGTTCTATAACATCAGAAAGCATGACCGACGCCATTTAGAGCTCTCTCTTATTCCAACAAGATGTTTTCAGCAAGGGCGATCTTGCTGGGTCTTCCTGAATGACCAGCTAGGAGGGAAAATTCTCCAAAGCAAGCTCTTTGGTTAACGTGCCAGGCCAAAGAACAATTCGCTCATCAGAGTGGTGAAGCCTTCCCACCAAATCACCACCTGCACTTCTAGCGAGGACGCTAGTGGCTGGTGTGGCTGCTGTGGGCCTCTGTGTCAGGACGTCCTGCCCCGTTCTTACCTGCCCCTGAAGGGAGGGGGCAAAGGTCAGACCCCAGGGCCAGCACCCAGGTGTGCCTTCTGTCCTGCCCCTGGGAAGGGGTGCCTCTTCTGTCAGCACTTCCCAGGTCCCCAAGGTGACCCTGGCCTCGTCCTGTGTACCCAATGTGAGGTGTAAGATGCATCTGGATGCCACTCACACCAAGTCCCTGTGACGAGGGAAGCGCTGGCTCTGTGAGTTCCCGCCAGTCTACCTGGGAGGTAACATCAAGGTCCACCTTTACCCCCACCTGTGGGGCCGGGAGAGTAAACTTCTTGGTTCATTTTCTGGTGAGACCAAAGTTGGGTTCTCTGTTACTTTGAATATAACATAATACAATACATAAAATAATAGTAGTGGTAAGTAAAATAAATAATAACTAAACAAAAACAGCGATTATTGTTGACAACAGTAAGAATGACAATAGCAGAGCCATTTATGCCCCACTCCCCGACAACGTGCTGGAAGGGTGCTTTATTGAAATAATGTCTGAAGCCTCCGAGGTAGGTTCATACTCTTCCCGCTTTAGAGCTCAGAGTCCAGGCTCAGGGAGGAGCTCAGATGTGCCAGGGTCACCCAGGGAGGGTCAGGGGCAAACTGCAGCCCAGGGTGCTCAGGCTCCAGCTTGCTGTGATTTCGGCAAGAGCATTCTCCTCTCTCCCCAAACATTCAAAGAAGCTTCAAAACCCAACGACAACACCCCAAGGAAGCATGGTGGCTTTACCATGTTTCTTGCCTAGCCTGGAAGGACGCCTCCCTTCCTACAGACCGTCCTTCAGCACAGGCATGCATCTATACCGCACGAGGTTCCCCCGACACAAGGCAGCCCCCGGCCAGGCAGGGTGCCCATCTGGGTGGGCAAGCCCTTCCCAGTCCCTCCCGGGCCACACGGTCTGCCTTCCAGTCAGGCCTGGTCCATGCTGGGCTGGGACAGGCCCCAGTGCCCTTTAGGGGGCCGGAGGGATCGAGACAGTTTCACAGAGAGAGCCTGACCCAACCAGGTGCAAACCACGCAACAAAAAGTAACCCTGCTGCAAAGCCCCACGCTGCTCCTGGGGAGCAAGGCAAACTGCTGGCCTGTACCTGCTCAGGCGCTGTGTACGAGACCTCACCAAAGCAGAGGGGCGCTGCCCAAGCAGAAACCAGCTTGTCCCCACCAGGACCCTGGAGACCCTTCTCACCCAGGAGGGTCTGGGGCCCAGTGAGGCGCCAGCGCAGGCGAGGGACCATCCTGGGGTAGGCGCTGGTTTAAAACAAAACCAGAAAAACCGAGGTCTGTCCTTCCGCCAGCCCACACCGCAGTCCCTGTGGCCCTGGGCCCCTGCTTCCCACGTTCTTGATGTGAAATCCAGAAGTGATAAAAACAGACAAGCGCCAGTTTCATTTTCAGAGCCTTCTCTTTTGTGTGTGTGCCCTCAGAAAATGAATAGTGCCAGGATGGGAGAGCCAACACCGCACGGGAGCCCCTGGTGGGACCCCCTGAGACACCCATCAGGCTGAGCTGGCTCTGAGGAACACGGACAAAGGCAAGACGGGGCCTTGCCAGGACCTCCGTGCCCGGCGCCGGCCCCACTGTTAGCTGCAGAATCTTGATCTCATCCCATTTCATGGGCTGGAGGCACACTGTGTGGCAGGAGACGGGGCTACGGGGCTTCGGAGCTTTGACGAATAGCAGCCCTCGCTCGGTGGCCCTGGAGACTGCCACCTCCAACACTCAGGCCTTTCCCTGGCTCTCCCCGGGTCTGGCCTGTTGAGCAGGAGAGCTGGACACTGCTTGTTCCGGAGGACGCCCCACAGCCTCAGCAGAGCGCCACTCCATGCCTGCCCTCCATGCCGTGTTCCCAGTCTCCTGTGGCCTTGGGGAAAATGTCTCCAGCATTTTACAGGCAAGGCCCTGTGGAACTTGAGCTTCTTCTAATTACCAACCTCGTCACCACCAACGCCATGCCAAGCAGAAGCTCCCGGCTAGCACGGCATGCCTTCTGCAGCTGCACCCCGATTCTGAGATCGCCCGCAAATGTCCCACCCGGGTTTCACGTCTGCTGACTGCCTCTGATAAAGTCTTAAATAAAAACTCAAAATGGGGCGAGGGGGCTGTGGGGGAGGCAGCCCAGCAAAAAAGACACCGAAGGTTAGTTCTTCCAGCACAGAGGTAAACTTTCCACCTCTGGCCGTGGCTGGCTGGACTGGACTGAAAAGGTCCCCTCAGTCCTCGGTGTTCTTGGGGGTGCGGGGACGCACTCAGCCGAAAGGGAGGGACGCATGAGGCAAGCGTGGACTACCCAGGCCTCTGTCCATGTCCCGGAAACACAACCTCCGAGAGCCAGCTCATGGCCCTGGGGTGTTATGGAAACAGGCCCCCCGTTATTTTGTGGTGGAAGCACCCAGCAAGGTTATCCAAACCACATCAATAAGGTGGGGAGAGTAGGTGAGAAACTGCACCTGTGGCACAATCAGAGTAAAAAGCAGGCTCAATCCCTCACTGTTTGGGGTTTCATTTTAACCCTGGCTTTGTACACACATGGACAAACATGTATTTTAAAACCCCAAAGAGCTAAAACCGATGAACTAAAATAAAATGAAACTGTTGCTGGCCTGCAGGCTACCTCGGCTTTTGAAACCCAACTTTGAAAAAATTAATCTCCACATTACCTTAAAACCCTATAATCACAGCAAGCAAGCCTTCCCTCACCCCTTTCTTGCTCCCCACAAACTCCCCAGGGCCACTGGCTGGGCCTGTGTGTGAGGTGCCTATAAAGGGGCATTTATTACAAAAAGTTATGAGTTGTTTTGTGTTTTACACCACCGTAAACAGCAGCTTCCACACAGGGCCTTTCACTGAACAGGCCCAAATGCCGCCAACGCCGAACCGAGGGTCCCCCGCTTAAATCAGTTCTCCCCAAGTGTCTGACCGGGAGGGAAAAAATAAAAAATAAGCAGCGTGGGTTTAGGAAGTAAATGAAATATTTCAATTTTCCAAGAAAGAGCTGTAGCTTCCCAATAACCTTTCCAAACACATCTCTCACACACACACACAATTCTAAAAACAGATGTTTTCTCTTTTCTTTCTATTGTGTTTAAGATGTCTGCTAACACTTATTTTAGGTGTTCAACAAAATTCTCTCTGGCAAATAGCCTGCACACCTGAGATTAGAAGCTGTGCTTCACAAATTCCACGATCCAGATGAATGCGGAGTGGAGTTCTTGCAAGCTGGTGCGGCTTCGGGTTCAAGAGCAACCTCCTCGGTGCGTTCCCTGGTCTGCGGAAGGCCTGCCCTACGGAAGGGTCCCTCTTAGAGATCCCTTCATTAATATTTAAATACTCACTAAGTAGCGAAAGTGAGAAATGCACTTACCGTCCTCGGGAGTCGCCGTGAACCCGATGGTGATCTGGGCGCGCACAGGTCGACAGCCCTGTCCTTGCGGGAGGACCGCGCCTGGCCGCCGCCGGCGCCGCGCTCGCGTGCCCAGAGCTGCACAGGCCCTCGGCCAGCGGTCCTAAGTCCTGGGTTCCAAACGCTTCTCCTCTTCCCGCGTCGAAGCGGCGGACGGCGGAGTGGTGCCAGTTCCCGCAACTCTTCTCAGGGTGTGACGGCTCTGGACTGCCGCTGGCGAAGCGCACGGCCCAGGCCCCACTTCCTCTGCCCCGCGCCGCGCCGCTCCTTCCCTTCGGGCTCCGGCTTCCCCGCGCTTGGCGACCGGACTGCGCCGGAGAGTGGCCCGCAGGACCCGGTCACCGCGTCCGCGCGCGCCGCAAGGGACCTTTGTCCCAGACGAAAACGAAAGCGCGCCGGTCCGGGGGCGCCCACGCCCTGCCGTGGAGAGCCCGGCCGGCGCGCCCCGCGACTTTCTCCAAGTTCACGTGCATTCCGAGCGGGCGCCGCGGGCCGGGACTTGCAGAGCCGGGCCGTCGGGCGGGCGGCGAGTTGCAGGCGGGCTTGGGGATGGCCTGGCGGGGCGGGCTGGGGCACAATGGGCGCCGCCGGGCGGGCGGGCGGGCGTGGGGACAGCGTGGGCCCGGCCGCCGAGCGGCCGCTCGTCTGGCGCTGCCCGGGCGCCGAATGCGGCGGCGGCTTGGCACAGACGCGCCGCGCGCCCGGTGCATGCTAATGGCCGGCGGCCGCGCCATGAATTATTCAGCAGCGGCGCGGAGAGGGCGAGCGCGGCGCGGAGGGCGACCCGGGCCGCGCGTCCCCTGCCACTGCGAAGCGACCGCGGCGACTTCCCAAACTTTCCCGGGTCGGCACCGAGGATGCGGCCCCCGCGACGCCGCCGTCCCCGCCCGAGCGCGCCGGCCGCGCTTCCCCCGTTGCCGCCTATTTTATGTCTTTTGTCTCGGAGTTGGCACCTGTCCCAGAGAGCGCGTTTCCCTGCCCACCCCTTCGCCGCCGGATCGGAGCGGGGGAGGGAGTACGGGGGACCCAGGGAGGAGGGGACGGGGAAAGCAAGGCGCCTGCGGGCCCCGCAGCGCGCGGAGAACGCCCGAGAGCGGCGGCCGTGCCCGCGCGCCCGGGCACCCCTGTTCTGCGGGGAGGTCGGGGCTGCAACCGCGCCCGGAATGCCAACGAGGCCGCTCGCGGCCCCCGCCGTACCCGCTGCGGGTGAGGACCGGGCGCCGCCCCTCCTGGGTTCCCCCCTCCGCCGCCCCCCACCCCGGGACAGCGCGCGCGGGCGGGGCGGGCGGCGCGAGCAGCGGATTCGCCGCCCGGGCCCCGCGCCTCGCCCCGCAGCCCCGCGTGCGCGTCCCCGCGGGCACGCCGCCCCGGGCGCTCCCCACCAGCGCGTTCCCGCCCTGCGGCCCCTCCCGCTGCCCGCCCCGGGCAGGGGCACTGCGCCGCGGGGACCCAGAGGCCTTCCGTTTCGCGCTCCGGTGCCCGCGCGGCCGAGGCGGGGGTGGGGGGTGCGAGCTCCCGGCCTGGCCCGCCCCCGCCGCCCTGGCACCGAGGCGGCTGCTGGGGCGCGCTCGGCGGCTGCGCTCCAAGGCTCCGGCTGCCATGATTGCGGGCAGCGGGTCGCGCGCGCACGCTCGGGCCCGGCTCGGGGACCCCCGGCAGACCGACGGTCCCTGCAATCCCCGCAGTCTGGTGCCCGCAGCCCCGAGCACGCCGCTGACGGTGGCCAGGCTCTCTGGACCCGTCTCCGTAGGGACAGTGTGCGCCGCGGAGCTCTCGACGCGGCCCCGGGACAGCGCTCGGGGCCGACGGTGGCAGCGGGCTTTCCCCAGAGCGGAGTGCGCGCACAGGCGACCCCGCGGCGGCTTTCCGGACACCGCCAGAGCGAGGGATGCCCAGAGGGGTGGGAGTCGGGACCCTGCTCACGGGAGCGGGCCGGCGGAGGCAGGGGTCAGCGCGCAGTGCCTGGAGATGTAAGAGGGGCGCGCAAGGTGCCTGGAGCAGTTGGGGGGGTCGTTCAAGGTGCCCAGGGAGGCGTGGGGTGGGCGGGGGCACGGTGCCCGGAGCTGCTGCCCAGCTCCGAGCGCGCTCTCTTCCTTCCCGGTGGAAACAACTTCCTGCCCCCCCCCAGCCCCCGACTCAGGGCACAGCAGCTTCGGGGAGAAGTTCAAGGCCGCAGCTTTGCTCTCTCGGAGCCCGATGGCGACACTGCTGGCCTCAGGCCTCACGGTTCCTTCCCAGGCCCTCCCGGCGGAGGGACCGGCCGGCCCCCAGGGTCCTGACACGGGTTAGAATGCCAAGGAGGCCGCGGGTTCTTTTCCCGCCCGCTCCACGGAGGCGCCGAAGTGGTTCCCAAACCGCAGAGGGGCCGACCTGGGCCTCCGGCTCTCGGGGACGCACGCGGACACAGAGTCACTGTTCGCAGACCCCGTTCCCCTGCCCGGGCATGCCCTGGCTCCGAGCCGCATGGATCTGACTGTCCCCAGACGCCTGCGACGGCTCGTTGGCGGCCAGGGCCCGAGAGAAACAAGGCCTCCCGAGTCCCATCCCAATGTCTCTCTGTGCCTGTCTCCCCCCAACAGCCCCCCCCTCCCCGCCGCCGGCCTTGGCATTCTAACTAGTGTCCCTTGACGTCACATCTCGCCATTTCTGCCAACCAATTGAAACTTGCTCGTTGTCATAAAAATATATATACTTTTTATGCCATTGGTAAATTCAAAAGTTCCTCGTGTGCCCTGCTTCCCAGGAAACTTCATTTCACGTTGGATTAGACTGCCCAGGAGGGCAAAGCTGGGCTGGGGCAGCCAGGCCACTCTGCCAGGGCCTCGCTGCCCACTAAGCTGCGTTCCACAGCTCTCTAGACCCCCATGATTGTGGCTTTGAATTGTGCCAGTCAGTCACCCTGATACACACACCACTGCCTTCACCCCATGACACCTAGAATTGGTGGGGAGGGAAGGAAGAACAGGGTATGTTAAGAAACCTTCCCAATTGCTTTCTTGGGAGTTTGGGGTTGGGGGGCTGGAATCTTACAGCATCTTCTTTCTAGAAGCTAAAAGAATTCTAAGGATAGCTTTATTATTACTGCTTTTTTTTTTCTGTGGGAAAACTCAGTTTTAGAAAATGGAGTAGAAATGTTTTCCAGTTAATCTTTTCATTGGAATCCGGACCAACTTTCACTTTCCACAGCTGCATGGTGGCTTCACTATCCAGTGGGTCGCCCTCTTTTCCTGAGGAAGGGCCTGTGTCTCCCTGTCATCCCCCAGCTCCAAGGGCTGTGGGGCCCAAGCTGGAAGCTCAGGAGCTCTGTGCTTCCCCAGTAAAGAGCACAACTCTCCCGCAGGCTGAGACTCAGACACGCTACCTTCTAGCAATACATCAGGGGAAATCAATGCTGTCTAGCACAGTGCTTTATAATTTTCTTTCTTCACTATTAAAATTTTCAGCCCCAAATAGGAAGTGTGGGGTAAGAGCACACATTCCCACAGGATGACTCTGTGCCCAGCAGTGCCCAAAGCCCCACATATGCCCCTGCAGCCCCTCCTAACCTGGCCACACCAAGGCAGAATTCAACCACTAACTGCTCTATAAACTCCTCCTGTACCCCATCGTTACTGTATGGTTCAACTACTTTAAAAAACATACTACAGATATTTTGTGGTTTAGCAAGTTTAGGGACTCCAGAAGAACAAAAATGCTTTAGAAACTGGGCTGAAGGCAGAGATCTAAACATCATCAGCACCAAGCCTTTTAATATGGAATCTTGTTTTTCCAAAATAATGAGCATGCCGATAACTACCAAATGGGGATTCTGCACATAAATATATGGTTACTATTCTCAATAAAACTGTTCTCAAGGGCAAACTCTAGAAATGATGCATACCTCTGAGATACACATTCAAGCAAAAAAAGAAGAAAAAAAGCTGCATCCCAATAACCACACTATAATCTATTTATAATCACTTTCCTAAACACTATAAATATTATAACTAATGTGATATATGTTTTGTGATTAAATGGGTGGATTAAAACATTGAATTTAAAAAGCCACAAAGAAACAGAGATTATCTTCTATTATACCACTTACAACTTTTGTTCCATTGGCACCAATACCAATTTGACAACTGTATCATTACTGAACAAAGTGACTAAATGCCAGGATATTAGCTTTGTAATTTTCACCTGAAATCACTGTATAATCATACTGGCTTGCTAACCTTCTTTTTATTAACTGATTTTTTTTTTCTTGCTCTCACACCGTAATAAGTTAATTTAATGGCTTTTTTCCCCCTTCCAATTTTTATTCGGTAAAGCAAGAAATCAGATAAGTCAGAACAATATTCAAGAACACACAATCTTTTTAAAAAAAATTCCCCCTGTACTTGGCAAGGATTTACATATAATTTGATTGCAAATTCAGAAATCAAATGCTGCTTTATTCAGTGAAAATAATAGCACTCAGGTAATTCCACTGGATATTATTCAGGTTAGATTGTTTTTGTTTTTGTCTATTTGCTATCATATTATTTAAAGCAAATAATAATATTTTTTAAAGTATGCTCAAATTATCAACAAGAAAACCTGGAAAATATACATTGTTGATGAGTATTATGATGGACAAGTTTCCAGGAAGAAAAGCTTGGTTTTCGCCTGTGGGCCACAGCCATGCCTGAGGTCAGATGTTTGAAAATAAGGTCTAGGGAGGCTGCTGCTGCACTCGGATGTTTACAGTATCAGCCTTATACAGTTATTTTTTTCCTGATTTCTCCCCAGATCTGCCTAATGGGAATGCAGCCGGCTACTTCCTGCTGCCTTGCTTTCTCCGCCAGCCCCTGGCCTACAGTCCAGCCTCAGAAGGCTGGGTCAGGGTGGGGTGGGGGGTGCTTCGGTTTAGTTTCTTTTTTCTCAACGGATCGACATTTAATAGTTTAGATTTTTCAGTATCCAAGGCATTATGAAGACTTCATAAACAGATGCATTTAATCTAATTAAAGCAAGGACGACAAGTGTGAGAGAAGAGTTACATTTTCACTTGTGTTCCGAACATTTAGCTGCACATCCAAGAATAATGATGTTTGTAAAGCCGGCCCAATAAACTTGAGATTGCAAGTTTTCGGTGGCTCCTGGATAAGATGCCACTTCCATCATCCTAGACAATGTGCCTTTTGAGGAGCTGCTCAGCAGCTCTGGAGACTCTGGATAAAGGCAAACCAGGCTTATGATTTTTTTTCTTTCGCCTTTTTCTCAAAGTAGTTTGCAGGTTTGAGAGTCCATTTTGATAGGCCTGTTTCATAATGACACACGCTCCGACGGCAGGATGGGTCTATTTTCACTCTCAGTTATTCGTATTGCAAGACCTCTAAGCATCATTCCGCCTTGGACAAACATATGCATTTATAATTTTCATAGAAATAAAACAGCAAAAGATAATTCAGAGTCGATAGGGTCTCAGGCTGGGTAAGGAAATGTGAGGGCATCCGTGAAAAGGGTTCTTTCCTTCTGACATGATGAAGCATTTTTCAAAACCTTTTGCTTTATTTCACTTTTTTTGTTTTTGTTTTTTTTTGGTCAAACTTGGCATTTGTTTACCGGCAACAATAATGAAACTCTGACTGGGGACCAAGCCTGTTTGAGGACAAAAGGGTACACCGGACACTGCACTAGTGCACTCCACCTGAAAACAGCAAACAAAAAAAGCCCCACATGCTGGCACCATTTTTCTATCTTCTTTCTTTTCTTTTTCCATGTAAAGAACGTACTGAAGTGTGCCTGCCTCTGTGAGTGATGAGCATCAGCCTTGATGGTGCCAGGTCCACACGTGTGCCATCACATGTCTGGACCTAAACCTGTGTCAGTAGTGCTCTGTCACCTTTAACACGCTTTGGAAGTTCACACATTCACGTGTCACGTGTGGTGCCTGCATATGTATCTCAAAAAGAAGTCTAACAACGCTGAAAGCATTCTAAAGGGACTAATGATTGCTTTTCAATTAACTAGAAGTCCACGAGAAGTGTGTGTTCAATCATATATGAAGATATTATATCTAATATTAACAAATACATGCTAATATAAAAAAATGTCCCCTTAGGAATGAGGAATTACAATTGTTTTCCATTCCAAAGTAGGACCAACACAAATCTGAAAATATGAATTAAGGATGGTGGCCCAATATCCCCGATTATATACACACCTATCAAATGCCAAAGTTAGATTCTTGGCTTTAAAGGAGGAATGAGAAAAGGCACCATGCAAACTAAATTTTTTAAAAATAAAAATCGCCTTTGAAGAAGTGGGTGCTGAATTAATTTTAGTTGATTGATTCTATAATTGCTAAAATAGAATAATCAGAAATTGGGAATTTAAGAGTTTTCTAAAAAGTGTATGTGCTACTTATAATATTTTATTGTATAGGTCCTCAGTGGGCTAGATAAATTCCTCTAGAATAAAGAAAAAAAAAGAAAGGAGAAAAAAATGATTTTGAACTTAAATGATTTGTTGTTAAGTTGCAAGGGACCACAGGAACTTTTTACTAAAATCAAGATTTCACAGATTACTTCTTTAAAATTACTGCAACAAACTTAAGCTGCCCGCAGATGGAACTCATATTGAATTTGGGATTTGGTTTTGGGGGATTGTCAATTACAAGCTGTTTGGAATTTGACCGCATTGGTCTTACTTATTGAAAGACTCCCATTTTATTTTTAAAATATCAAACGTGACTTCACACGTCCCGGGTGACTAATTCATATATAAAAACAGTTTCATTTTCCTGACTATGTCCAACTATCCTAGCTTTTAGATCTGGTTAACTTCAAGGTTAAGGTCAGATTTTTCATAGCCCTTTCTACAGAAAGAGAAGAAACGTTTTAACTAAACTTATCACTACAAGACAGTACTTAATTGCTGCCCTCCCCCGCCTCAAGAAAAAAACCGCTAAAGAAGAAACCAATGCTTTTTTGTTTCTGGCTATTTTATAGGGCAACTTTAATTCCTAATTTTAAAAGAACATGAAGTTCATTTTTTTTAATTCCAAAAAAGCGGTAATGTAAGCAATCAGACAAGAAGAGACACTGACCTGGAAAATAAGTCTACGTCATATTTACAGGATGAACCTATCTTTTAAAAATCGATTTCACAATCATCAGAGACATGGATAGATATTTTCACTCCTGCGCTTGGTTTTCAATGATGCACAGAAGCAGGGGTTTTTTGATATCATCAAAGGTTTGTACCTCTGTGAATAATATTTTATCCATCAGTTTTTCAACTCTGCATTCTAAATTTACTGCAAGATGCTGCTTCCCAAGTGCTCCTTGCCCACTGACTTTCTGCCTGAGAGGAGGCAGTGGACACAGAGCCGCACGCTCCTTCCCTCACTCTTTCAACTTCTCCAAAACTGGAAGTCTCTCACACGTAGAATGCCGGAAATTTATAGAAGGACTCCAAGGCTCCCTGAGAAACTTCTCGGGGTGGGAAAAACCTTGTCAACGCACACCTGGACCTACAGATTCGGAAAAAGTAACTGACTGTAGCCGAAAACCAAACACTCAACCACCCGAACACAGTCTGCAAGAAACACAGAGTTCTTTGACGTGACAAGAAGAATTATAAATAAAATAGCTGCAAGGCAGACAGGCTGAATGAGCCTTTTAAGACAGCCTGTTGTTGCCTCAAACTTTAACGCTTAGAATATTAAATGTTAGTTCCACGAGGAGAGTATCCTGGGATACGTGTGCGTGCATGCATATGTATGTGTGTGCATAAATGTGTATATGTATGTGTGTGTAGTGATAAATGTTTTGTGGCCTTTATGGCCTGGGGGCTGATCCAGGGCCTGGTGGAACACCACTAGCCTAGGGGAAGGAGCAGACCCTACCTGGGTTACTCCCTTCCTCATTACACGTGCGCAAACACCAGAAGCCAAGGAAAACAGAACTGCTGTAGACAACAGGGGCAGATCTCAGATACAGGAAAGCTTTCTCTGCAGTAAAGAATGATTTTGTGAATGGTAAGCCAGGCTGACCTCATTTATCACCCTCAGGACAAAACACAAGCAAGTCGGTGTCGGGAGCACAGCACAGCACCAGGGCGCCGGGAAGGTGTGCCCTCTGCCAGGCAGCTCCGGAGGATGCATGCCGCCATGCCCCGGGAGAGAAGGCCCAAGTGTGTGGAACGGGCTGGGGTTTGGACCCAGCAGACACGTACACAGTCCAAGCTGGGCAGGGCAAGGAGGGATACAGGCGACAGGCTTGGATCCCGGGACAAACACTTAGGGCTGTCTGGCGTATATCCCAGGAGGGTCTCCAAACCATCCACTCCAATCCCCCAAAGTGGGGGCCATCGCGTTGTCATGTCTGAAGGCCTTCAGAGGCCGGGATGCTCTCTGTTTTGACTCCATTTCTCACCGTGCTCAGCCCACCTCTTTCTCATAGCCAATGCAGAGGGTTCTGACACCACGGTTCAGGTCAACAAAATCATCCCGATCACTTAGTAAGTGCTAGGCACCATGTGAGTCACTAACCATTCGAATCCGAAAACAATGGGCTCGGAGTAGAGGGTTTTTTCTAAGGTAGTGAGGACAGCACCTCACGTGTCCAGAGCAAGCACTTCGCCATTTACACAATGCGTTCTCACCTCGCCTCATGTGACTCTCACGGCCTGTGTGGCAGATAGAACAAGAACTCTCCTATCTCTTTAAAGACTGAGGAAACTGAGGCCCAGGTGAGTGGAGTGGTGACTAGGCCTGATACTGCACAGACTTGGGAACCCAACCACTGTGTACACACATGCCCGTTGCTATTTTTGTTTTTTTAAGGAAAACATCACCATCCACCCCTTCACACTCATAGACACATAGGCTTATTTTATGAACAGTTTTCAGGCAAAACAGAGCCCCATTGAAATGTAGGTCCTTAGCTGGTCCAGCTTTGGCAACTCTGCCCCCACCTTCCCTGCAATGGCTTCCACCATCCGAGGTGCCCACCCTACCCTGCCAGATGCATCCTGATCAGCCCCCAAAACTAGACTGAGGCGAATAGGCCTTGGGTGTAAAATCACAGACGCAATCGCCCCACCGGAGTCTGTCGCAAAGCTGCTTTGCCTGAGCTGAAGGATCACAATAACCTCAGCCTCTATCCTCATCTGCCGGACTGCCAGCCCCTGCAACCAGAGCCTCCCTGGCCAGGCACCCGGGGTGGTTCCAAGCCCCACCCAAGCCCATCCCTGCTTACAGCCCTCTGTGAACCTGGCAGCCGCCTGCTGCATGGTCTCAGTATCAAAGGCTGATCAGTGTTGAGCACAGCCTGGGGGAAGTCTCACCATCTCTTGTCTGCAAGCATGGCTGAGAGAGGGGTGGCGGGGTCCCCAGCCTGGGCATCAGCATTCCACGGAGGCAAACAATGCTGATCAGATTGGATTATTGCTCCTCAGGAAGGAGAAAGGCTACGTAGAATCGGTAGCCTTGGGAGGAATGCCTGGAAGTGAGGAAGGCAGGTAAAGAGACACCGGGCTGCTATTTGGCAGTTGTTCTATGAAAGGCAAGAATCGAAAGGCATGTCTCCCAGGGGCCTTCCTTCCCAGATGGAGATCTGCCCCACACACCCGGAAGGTGAATACCGAACCTGCCTCCCCTACTCATGGCCCATGGCAGGACCCCTACCCAGCTCCATCCTCACAACAAACAGCAAGGCACATAAGACAACTCCTGAACAACACATCTTCCCAAAGCCAAATTCCACGTTAGAATAGTCCACCCTGCAATCGAGACGCTCCAAAACAAACTCAACATAAAAAAAAATAATAAAAAAAAGCTTCCTGTGCAAAGCGTAGCAATATTTGCAGCTGGGGAACAAAACCGAAATAATTGAGAATCAGGCAGAGGGCCCTGCATGGCCGGGCCAGGAACTAGAAGCCACTCCGCTCATCTTCAGAGGCAAAGGCTTTCAAGATAGTCCTTTTTCTTCTTTCCTTTTTGCACCCAATTACAAAAGAAAGTACCTTTGTAAAAATCAGACAGAATCCTTACAAAAATTACAAGGATCAGCCGGGCGTGGTGGCTCACGCCTGTAATCCAAGCACCTTGGAGGCCAAGGCGGGGGGATCGCCTGAGGTCGGGAGTTCAAGACCAGCCTGACAAACATGGTGAAACCTCGTCTTTAAAAAAAAAAAAAAAATTACAAGGAGGTAAGTCTCAAAAGCTTTTTGAGATAAAAATAAGAATCTTGTCCAACATTTGAGGCAAAACAAAACAGAAAGATGTGAAATGGTCAAGGCCTGAGTTGCGTGTGAACTGATGCATTCATGGCCTCAGCATCCTCCTCTGGCCTAGAACCGCTCCCAGGTGCTGGAAAGGTGGTGATTTGGAGGAAAACAAAGGTTTTGGGGAGGGAGCCCACGTGCAGAGTGTCTGATGATTCCGTCTTCCCTCACCAGGGGATGTGGGGTTCGCATAGATTGAGCGTCTTTTCTTTCCCATGTAACAGGCTTCCAAGCAGAAATAAAGAGCAGAAAAAGAAAAACCAGGACTAATAAACGTCTCTTCCTCTGCAGCCCGGCCGTCTGAGGTCCTTAAGGGGCCTGCAGGGGCGGCTTAACAGCCCTGGGACCCCGGAAGCAGTGGTGCCGCGGCCTCCCCTAGCCCTCCCCAGGCGACAGGTGCCCACGTGGCCGCGAGAGTGCGTGGGGACTTTGCGCGGACCAGGAGCACCCGGCCCCGGGGCGGGAGGCACGGGCCAGTCTCAGCCAGACAGCACCGGGCCTGGCGGGGCACAGGGCCCGGGCCCGCAGCGGCTCTCCATGCCGGGAGGCCTCGCTGCGCCTCCTCCAGGCAGCCCCAGGGCTCGCGCGCGAGGCAGGGTCGAGTCCTGCACCAGGCCTGGGGCTCGGGGTCCCCAGCGGGCAGAGAGTGCAGTCTGCAGCGGGGCGGGGCGGGCCCCCGGGGTTTGAACCGAGGTCTAAAGTCGGAGTCTGGGGCCGGGGTCCGAGTCCAAGTCCGAGCGGGGCGCCTGGTCCGCCTAGGCAGGGACAAGGGTTCGAGCCGGGGTCCCGGGCAGGGGTCGGGTCGTAGTTGGCGGGCGGGTCCCAGGCCTGAGTCCGAGGGCGCGTCCCAGCCGGAGTCCGGGGTGCGGTCGGAGCAGAGGCGGCGGCACGCGCCCCAATTAGCCGCGGGCCGGGCGACGGGGCTGCCCCATTGAGGGCGAACAAAGGGCGCGACCCCGGGGTCAGGAGTCGCGGGCGGCGACTGCCGCTTTGTTCGCCGCCTGTTTACTTTGCCCAAGCGGAGCTCACAATATATTGATTAAAGCGGATTAGGGGGTCGCGCCCGGGAGGCCCGGGCAGGCTGCGGGCGGCTCCGGGGCCCGCGGGACCTCCCAACCGGGCGCGCCTGGCCGAGCCGGCCCCGTCCCCGCGGCCCAGGCGCCCCCTGCCTCGTCACCGCCCCTCTCTGCCAGGGAAACTGAGGCTCCGGCTGGCCGGGCCCGGGGAGAGGGGGCTCTGCGGTCGGCGGGCAGCCGCGGGGACCGCCCGGAGCCAACCGGACGCGGTGGGGTTGCCCCGGGCCCTGCGTTTTAAAGAATTCTGCCCATCCCGATACCGCAGGTCCTGGGAATCCATTTTTCAGGGAAGCAAGTCGCACTTGCCTGAAGGCTAAGAAATATTAGTTGGAAACATGGACAGATTTTTCCATATAACAAAAATCCTGGCACATTATGGTTAAGAAAGAAAATTCTTGTCTCTTCACGCAAGCGGTGCGCTCCTGTCGTGAATAGGCAGGTGACTTAAGAGTGCAGAGAACTATTTTAAGGGCAATACAAGCTTAAGAAAATAATTGTTTTCTTTCGTTTTTGTTTTCGTTTTTTTTCAAATCAGGCAACTGATGAGTTGCCTGATTTAAATAAACTACTGGGATCCTAAATAAACCACTAGGATTCCCACTCAAAGACCACAGTGTATTATCTGACGCTATGAATCCAGTATCTATGGACTTCTTCAGTAATCAGCTTGCAGAATCTTTGAAATTGTGTTTAAAACCCAAACGGGGGAAGCAGAAAGCCCAAACTGAAAATCAGGCACCATGGCTCACCATGGGAGGGTTGTCATCCGACCAAAGTTCCAAGAAGACCGTCCTCTTCCCCCTTCTTAATGCTATTATTAGGGAACAAAAACACTTCCCGAGTCCACATAAAATCTTCATTAAGATTTTTCTGCCTTGCTGTACAAGTATACGTGTTTGGTTAGAAAACTCACGTAGTATTTGATCAATAAGCTACCAACATACAAATCTTTCATGAAAGAAAGAATAATATTGACTTACTATTCCTATTTGTGGCCCCAACGAATACTTCTGCTGCATCTATCATTCATCCCCAACAACTGAAAGAAAACGTGCCATTTGTCTCTATTTTTCTATATTTCTATAATGAGACTTCAAAAACGGTTTTTCCCTGATTATAAAATTACCATGTGTTTAAGGAAGGCACAGGGAAGCATAATGTATATGCAATTTAAGAATAAAATACAAAGATATAGATAATTTCAGTAGTAAATAAAAAATATGTGTTAAGTATAAAATACACAAAAAAAGGAAAATTCACCTACATGCCATTATCCAGAAAGAACATCCTGTTGTATTTCCCTCCCAACTATTGTTCAGTGCACATATGCAGACACGGACATGCTTCACATACATATGTACCGTAGGAAAGTGTATCCCATACACACCCAAGCCATTCCAAACTCTTTGCCAACACCATATTTTAAATTTTACTTATTTTTTTATTTTTTGAGATGGAGTTTTGCTCTTGTCACACAGGCTGGAGTGCGATGGAACGATCTCGGCTCACTACAACCTCCACCTCCAGAGTTAAAGTGATTCTCCTGCCTCAGCCTCCGGACTAGCTGGGATCACAGGACCAACAAACCACATTCAGCTAATTTTTGTGTTTTTAGTAGAGGCGGGGTTTTACCATGTTGGCCAGGCTGGTCTCGAATTCCTGACCTCAGGTGATCCTCCCGATTTGGCCAACCAAAGTGTCAACACCATTTTAAGGGTGACACAGTGTTCCATTATTTAGCTGTGGGATAATTTACTGTTATGTCCCCTATGATTCCCTATGTCATGTCTTATAATATTTCTATACTGTAACTAACACTGCAAACTACGATCTCATCTGTGAAGTTTGTCTGCAACTTGAGTTATTAATAAATCTTGAATGATCTGTTGTTAAGACGTCGAGGCCACTGCATTATTCTAAGGGAATTAAGGCGGACCCCACAGACTCCATTTCTCCTACCACGAATGTACCAGCTATTCTAAAAATGCCTTTGGATCAGTTACTCAGAAGGCAATAGGGAGGTCTGTGTGGTTCCTCTCCAGAGGCCTGGTTCTGTGGAACTTTTTCCTGATGGACTTGCGGGACCGGCCAAGGCATGTGCATTATTATGACATGGTATTGGGGGATTGTGCCCTTGCGTTGAAGTTCTGGTGCATTTCTGCCTACCAAGCCACTTGGCCCTAATGCGCAACCACGCAGTGGGTGTAAGCCAGGGCCATAAAGCTGAACACCTTGGAAACATTATCCGAACATTTCCAATGAAACTTTGCACGTCTAAGAAGTGGTTTGTTTGATTTGGGCCAAGCATCTTTCTTTCTTTCTTTCTTTCTGTTTTTGAGATGGAGTGTTACTCTGTTGCTCAGGCTAAGTGCCGTGGTGCAATCTCGGCTCACTGCAACCTCCACTTCCCGGGTTCAAGCAATCTCCTGCCTCAGCTTTCCGAGTAACTGAGACTACAGGCACACGACACCATGCCTGGCTAATTTTTGTATTTTGAGTAAAGACAGGGTTTCACCATATTAGTCAGGCTAGTCTGGAACTCCTGACCTCAGGTGATCCACCTGCCTTGGACTCCCAAAGTGCTGGGATTACAAGAGTGAGCCACCACGCCTGGCCCTGAGCATTTTTCTTTGCTGAGAATTCAAGCATTGAGGCTGCTTTTTACAGGCCTTCCCCCGATCCATGTTGCAGTGTCCCTGGATTTTCTGTCAGGGATGGCCTGCCTGCATCTTCCTACCTCTCAACCTGCTCCCGCATGGGAAGGCCTAGCATGCCCACCTCCACGGCTCGGGCCCTGCGAGAGACTGGGTCTCATGGCACTCACTCCCGTTCCCTGACATCCTGAGCCCGCCTGCAGGCCTGGCTTTGCCATGGGGCTGTGCTGGCCATGTGTCTGGGCTGCCCCAACAGGGCTCCCAGCATGGCAGGATAAGGAGCCTGGGTGCTGGGGGGCCTGAGGTCTTCTCCCTGAACACCCAGACCCTGAGCCCGGCCCCCCTGAAGGAGGCAGCCAGAGAGAAGGAATAGCCACCGAGGACCAGAAGGGCCGAGGCGACAAGGAGGACCAATCATAAAAGCCCATGGAGTTATCTGAAAATAGATGCTACGAGAATTGATGAAAGCCACTCGGCAGAGAGCAGAGCCTGGAAGGAAACAGGAAAATGTGACCAGAGCTTGCCTCTGCGTGGGAGAAAGGATGAATAATTTTTCCCTTATGTGCGTTTTTCTATATTTTCCAAATTTTCTATAGTGAGCATATGTTGCTTTCATGATCACAAAAAGGACTATATGACTGATAGGATCATAGTTATTATAAGTCAAATAGATATAATTCATTATGAGAATGAAATGAATTATTGTTAACACTTGTGAGATGAACATAAATGATCATCGTCCTGTTTTGCCAGAAAAGTTATTAAGATGATAGCAGTTGTTCTCGTGTCTCCAGCACGTCACCCTTCAGAGAAACTTTCAAACAGAAAATGAAACTGGGCAGCTCGGCTATGCAAATATTGGTGGCTGTTGTCAGATTCCTGCCACAGCCCCTGACAGTGGGCTGGGCTGGGTGCTGTTCTCATTTTAAATCCCGGGAGCTGAGGCTTGGAGGAGTAAGGGAACAGCCCCAGGACTTGAACAGAGCCCTGGGGTCCCCCAGGCTGTTTCCCCTGGGGATCCAACGTGTTCCCTGTTGTCCCAATCTTAAATTTTTCCCATTATTAGAGGTAGTACCAGCAGCCAGGCTGGGACTGCAATTTGTGAAGATTGCGTTGGCTTCTTTAAAAGAATAATATTTGCACAGGTCTCTTAACCACTCGAGGGTCACCATCTAGCTTGTGGGTCATGCTGGGAAGTGGCCTGACTGCCTGTGACAGTTACTTAGCCAGGCGGGGACTGTTTTCCACACGATGACATTGGAACTGAATGCCACACTCCTCCCTGGAAGGAAAAACTGTGTATAGGACAAGGACTCGGGACACGTATGTGGAAGAATCTCTGTGGTACAAGCCCAGCCGTTTCTTATGCCAGAAACACTCCTTTTCTGACCTTAGTTTTGAAAAATGGGCCATTTCCAGCCCCTAATAACAGAGGGGGACCAATCTCCAATTCAATGTACTTGATCTTAAGTATCTTTCTTTAAAAGTGAGCTAAAAGGCAAACTAGCATACTGTTGTCTTCTCTATAAGGCAATTTCTAAATTTGGATTTAAAAAAATTGTACTCTAGTTTGAAAATCCAGTGGCTCTCAGAATGCAAGTAAGATACACCACTCTTTGTGCTAAAATCATCTTAAGCAGTTTAAAATAAATCAGAACAAAATGATGTGAGCCGGGCATATGTCTCCCATCCCTTGTTTTTTGAAGGCCGAGTGGGCGGAGCTGCCTAGCACAGACCGGTTCTGTCTGAAAGCTGCCTGGGTCCAGATCCCCGTGGTCAATGATTTTAACAGAGAGGCACAATGTTGCCTGGACAAAGAGAATTAGGTCTCACTTTCCAAAGACAGCCTCAGTTCTAGACAAGGATTAAATTCTAAAATAAATCATTACAGAATATAATCAACAGGTAAGATTAATACATGGAAGACATTTATTTCCTCCAAGAGAAATGTCTGGCGCTTGGGATTTTTAAGCTGTAAGTAGATGTGCACATTTTCGAAAGACCTTTCTTTGCCTTCCCTTCCTCACACTGGGCACAGCAAAACATCTCTGCCTTCTAAAATAAAAACACATGCCACTTTAATTTAGCAAAGAAAAGCCAGAATGCATAATCTTTGCAGAGATTTTTTTTTTAATTAAAAAGTGAGACTGAGAACTTCATTTTATACCTTTTAAGGGGAAGTTACTCTCCTCCCCATGGGTCAATAATTTAACGCCAAATCGCAGCAAAACATCGAATTCCATCTCCAAGGCTCTAGAATCTCCATCTAGAAGGAGAGATTTTAATTGTAACCTCTAAACAGCAAATGCTGACATGAGTCTTGCTTTCAGAGAGTCTCCAGACTGTGCCAGAACATGACTAATTTATTTTATCTTATCCATCTATCTATGCCCAGGATTAAAATATTTATATCAGTCTGTTCACTTTCAAATGTGCAGCTCCAGACACCAGCTCCAGGGCCACTCCTTAATTTTTCACAGTTTTGGCTTTTCATTGTTTCCAGAAATGCACAGTCCTTGAATGGCGAATGCTTGCAAACGCTGATGAAATCTTTAAGTGGGGAGCCCTGAACACTGGGTTCTCTCACTAATCTGAAAATCTCTCAGGCTGCATGGACGCTGCCCAGCCACAGTGACGGAGCTGTTCCAATGCCTGCTTCCCAAGACGGGCCGGTGAAATCATGCAGGCCTGAGCCCGGCTTCTAGAAGGAGCACGCCTCTGGCCAGGGTGGCTGGTGGAGACCAGAGCCTGGCCAACGGAGCCCCGGCCAGGCTGCCAGGTAGGCAGGAGGCGGCAGGGGGTTAATGTGGGGAGCGGGCAGGGGTGGGGTGGGAAGCCAGCTGGGGAAATGGGGGCTGCAGGGCCCAGCCCGACCAGGCACAGACACAGGGGCCCTGTCTGCCTGCCCGCTGCCCTGGCACTGTGACTAACCGCCCCACTATTGTGAGTCTGAAGTCAGCCCTTTGTGTCGTCCCCTGGTGTCTGGGAGCACAGCCGAAGAAGGCTTTCCAGCAGCCCCCCTCGTTCTGGAACCTGCAGCTCCAACACCCATTCTTTCAGCTCTCAGGGTTGCTGGGGGCCGATGAACCAGTGGAAGCATCCTTCTCCCCGGCCAGGAAGGGCCACCAGCAGAAAAGAAGCAGAAAACCAGTCTCCACTACTCTGGGTGGGAAAGTCGGGGGCACAGGGACCTGGTAAACCTGCATGCCCACCCAGGTAGCCCCTCCTCCACATGCAGCAACTGAGCCCTTGACATGGGGAGAGGCCGAAGCGAATGTGGGAAAAATCGCAGAATACCCTGTTCATAGTTTCATCTAAACAACACATTGAAATAGGATTTGGGAAATGTATATTAGATTACAATGAATTTTAGTACTAAAGCGAACCTCACCTGCTTATTTTTACTTTCCGAAAATGTGGCTATTAGAAGATGCGAAACTACAGACGTGGCTTGCGTTTGTGGCTCACGTTGTTCTGTGTGAGCTCGTGGGTTTGGGGGTGCAGGGACCTTGAAGGCTGCTTTCTCCTAGGGAGACAATGGCACTCCCCACCCATCATTGTCAGGAAAACCAGGCCCTCGCAGCCACGCTGTCTCCTGACCCTGGCCTTGCAGTCCCCTGTTTTGAGAATTGGGACTCACACATGCCGGTGTCTGGGAGTCCTTTGTCAAACACTCACGTGCACACGAGGACGCGTGCACACCCATATGCCCCTACACGGACACGCACGGACACACAGCCCTGGCTCCCATCGACCGCAGGCTGGAGCAACCTGTCCCAACTAGCCTTCGTGGAAGCCAGATTCACAGGGCACCCAGGTGCCCCATCCTCCCCTGGAGCCAGACGTCTGACCCTTTGTCCTGGGACAGACAGGACCAACCCAGGACACTCCTGCCCTTCCTGGGTGGGGCACTTTTGGCTTCCTGGGCCCCTTTCTCCATAAATACTAAAAATCATATTTTTACGACTGCATCAGATTAAAGACCAGTATATCCAGGTTTAATTCATTATCATATATTCATTATTTAATAGTCATTTTTCCTTCTGATTTTAAAAAGAAATTAAAATGAAAGCGTGTCATGAGTCCCAGGCTCTGTGCCTTGTTGGCGCGTTGGCCCAGACCGTCCCTCTGAGCTCCCATGCCCGAACCCATGCCCCCGTGTCTTGCCCAGCGAGGGGCACGTGGGGCTTGCCTGCCGTTTACCCAGTGATCAGTCACCTTCTGAGCTCATTCCTTAAGTCCTGCCCTGAATCTGCAGTGTGTGAAACCCTTGACTCCCACATTATTTTTAAAGCAGAAATCAGAAGGAAGGCCTGGGATGCCAGTGTGGCTGAAGGTCCCAGGTCAGCAGGAACGAAGACCCCACACAGTACAGGGCTGGGATCTCCAACTGGGGGCCTGGACACCATGTTTAACACCAAGAGGAGGCCAGCAGACTGGGCAGTGACTGGTACCGTGAGGTGCAGCCTCGGAGGGCACCAGGCCCCCACCGCCTCCCAGCCTCCACCCCGCTGCAGGTGCCACGGGGCCCCAGGTTCTGGATGGAGGCGCCGAGGAGGCTGGGCTTTCCAGGTCCCCCAGAACCGGCATCGGCTGCTCTGGCCTTTCCCTTCTCAGGGTGCCAAGGCGCCAGGCCCGGGCCCAAACCCTGCTCAGGAAGGACGGGCCGGTGCAGGAGATGGTTAAAATTCTGCATCCTTTTTGCATCCGCCTCCAGAGGAAGCGCTGCTTTTTTTTCCCCTGTGAAGCAGGGCGGGGTGGGGGGGAAAAGCTGAGAGCAGCAATTTGCAGGCCTTGGGATGTTTTTCTCCTTGACAGCCTCGGCCCCGCCTTGCTCCGGCCCTTCCTCCGAGCCCTGTGGCCACGGCTCGGGCTTGGTGTCTGCCGCTCCTGCTGCCGCTGCTGCCCGGGCCCCTGCACACGCATCCTCCCCTCGGAGTCCCAGCCAGCCCCAGTCGGCGGGGAGGCTGGCCGGGGGCAGGCGGGCAGCGATGCCCGTGTCGGCCGCAGCTGCCTGGCACTGCCTTCCTTTGTGCCTGCCTCCTCTGCCAGCCTCCGCTCTCCCCCCCGCCCATGAGGCCTGCTCCTGGGCCTGGCTGCACGGCTTGTTGCCCGCCGAGCGCCCACCCTGTGCCCACCTGGGGTACCCTCACCTTCTGGGCCCCTGGCCCCTGGCCTCGGGTCCTGCTGGTGCCCAGGTCGCCAGGCCCCGTCCTCCGTGCTCTGCGTTCGCCCCACCCTGCTGCCCGAGCTCGGCGGCGAGCCTGGCACGGTGCCAGACTGCCTGGGAGCCCAGCCCGGGCAGGGCAAACTTTCCAGTGAGGGTGTGTATGGAGGGGGGCTGCAGGGTGAGGGTGGTGCCAGGGGAGGGAGAGGGCCCCAGGTGCCCGGCGGCCGGCCCCCAGCCCCCAGCCCCTGGCCAGCCTGTGGGGGCCTCCTCTGCCTCCCGTCTCCCGAGTCCCACAGAGGCGCAGACAACACCAGCGCTTGAGTCCCGGCAGCCATGTGCAGGAGCCGGCAAACAAACAAAAGCCCTTATTTATTTATTTAGTTCACACACCCAGATAAGGAGGCGCCTTTTGTGCACATAATTTCACACACATGAGAACGGAGGCGATGCCACGGTACTCCCCGCAGCCCGAGCGCCCGGGGCCACCGCCGGCCCTCATGAATAATTGCATCGCCTCGGCCTGGACATTTCCATATTTAAATTGGACAGCAGCATATGATTAATTAAGAAGGAAAAAGGCAAAAAGGAAGAAAAGCAGTGGGGGTGGGGAGCCGGACACTCTGGGCAGTGCAATGTGCCAAGGTGCCCAAGGCAGCTTAACTCCTCCCATGCCAGGCCTGAGGGGGAGGCCCCAGCGGGAGCAGGAGGGGAGGCTCCCAAGACGCTTGGCCTGGAGGGGGGCACACCCTTGCCCACCGTCCTGTGTCGAGTGCCACCCCAGCCTCCCATGCCACCCAGGGAAGGTTCTCTTCCTCTGGTTCTTATTCCCGGCAGCTCACCACCGCTCAGGTCAGAATGTGCCATGCCAGTGCTGGGGAAAGGGCCACATCCAGGCCCCTCAGCGGCACAATTCTGGTGGGGACTGACTTGTCCTGCACACCTTGACCCCACACCCCTGCCATGTGCAAGCTGCAATGCTGACCTCCGCACTCTCACAAGCCCCCTCCTCCAAAGAGCTGTTCCCTGGCTCTGCTGGCCCTGAGAGCAGCCAGCCTGTTCCGGGAATGGGGCAGGAAGGCCTGCCGCCCTTCTAGAAAGATTCTTGGCCAAGTAAGTGCCAGGGAAGGCTATATTCCTAAGGCAAGAGGTGGTCTTGTGGAGCCCTGGCCACCACCAAGGTTTGGCCCTATCCTTTGCCAACTGTGTGGCCTGAAGCAAGTTATCTGGCCTCTCTGGGCCTCAGTCTGCCTGGCTGCAAAATGGGAATGATATGAACCCCACTCTTCCTGAGCTGTGGGGTCCAGGCAAGCAGGAGCCGCTCCTGGTTGGCAGAGAACCTGCCTGAGTTCCCAGACCCGCTGTCCTTGTGGTGGGCTGAGGTTTGAGTCAGATCCCCAGGACCAGGCAGCCCTGCCCCAGGCGAGGCCCCAGGTCAGAAATTTGCTGAGAAAATAATCTGAATTCTTGTGGCCAAGAGTGTCCTAGGGCCACCAGGCCTGGCTTGGTTGTGGGGGGCCCGTCTGCCCTTGGGTGTATGTGGGGTTGTGTGGAGTGGGAGGGCTCTGGGCCAGGAGCAGCTGCCCAGCAAGAGCCTCCTAGGGGGCCTCTGGGGTCTGGGCAGCATTATTTTCAGCCCCCTTTGCAGCTGGGGGAACTCAGGCCCAGAGAAGTCAGGAGCATGCCCTCGATCACATTGAAGTGGGGGGCCTGGGATTTAAAGTCTGAGCACCCCAACTCCCACCCCGAAGCTTTGCTTTGCTTTTTTTTGGGACAGGGGCTTGCTCCGTTGCTCCGGCTGGAGTGCAGTGGCACGATCACAGCTCACTGCAGCCTCGACCTCCCAGGCTCAAGTCATCCCGCCTCAGCCACCCAAGTAGCTGGGACTACAGGCGTGTGCCACCATGCCAGGCTAATTTTTGTATTTTGTGTGTGCGTATTTACCTTTGTTGCTCAGGTTGGCCTCAAACTCCTGGGTTCACACAGTCTTCCTGCCTTGCCCTCCCAGTGTGCTGGGATTACAGGTATGAGCTACCGAGCTCAGCCCAAACCCAGGGCTCTTAACCACCCTACTATGCACTGTGCTGGCCCGGGTCAAGGGAGAGAATTCACATCAGGCAAAAATGTGTTACAGAGAGTCGGCTAAGCGCTCTCCACAAAGGGTGGCACAGTTCCCCGCACAAACCACCCCTCAGATCAAACCCCGGAGAACTCTGCTCCCCTGTGCCCGTTGGGCAAGGAATGCATAGCACCAGGCGATGGAGCTAAGAAGCCTGCACTCCTCCAGAGAGCTGTGTTTCTGGGAAAACTGACATGCCTCTCTGAGCCTGTTGTGACAACTTTACCATCAGAGGTATGACTGCAGGCCTTCTCGGCTGCCTGTCAGCGGATGCGCAGGCCCGTGCCCAGGGCTCTGCGGGGGGCCACGCTGACACTGCTGCACACCCACCCTCCTGCTCATGCGACAGCCCATTCACACCAGAGTTTCCACCAACCACTGGCTTCTTGGGAGGAGCAGACTCTTCCCCACGGACAAAATGCAGCCCCTCTGAGGGCCTCAGCTTCCTTACCCATGAGATGAGGAAACACATCTTCACTTCCCACTGGGCTTGGGGGGATGAAAAGGTAACCTCCAAAAATCGGCCTCAGGTGTGGGGAAGCCACCCAATAGATGACATTCCCCCGGGATCCCTCCCTTTCTTCTAGGCCCAGAACTCTACAGGGTCCTCAAGCTGGTGTCCTTCCAGGCTAAAATGCTTCCACCCCTGAGGCAGTGCATCACAGGTGGGGAAGGGGCATCTGTGGAGGACAACACAGGGCCTGGCCTGGGGTCCTGGGCAAGGCCTCTGTGGCCTCAGTTTCCCCAGATCCTTCCAGGTGTGACCTTGTAGATGGCCGCTATTCTGGACTCACAGCGGCTGAAGGGGAGGAAGAAGGTGCTGGAGGCATTTCTTCAGCCCCTGAAGAAGTTCCGACGCTCAGACTCCCTGATACCATCTTTGCTCGGCAGAATCATGTCCCCAAGATGTCCAAGCCCTAATCCCTGCAACGTGGGAAGGTGCTACCTTACCAGACCAAAGGGACTTTGCAGGTGAGACTGAGTGAAAGATCTGCAGTGGGAGGGCAGTCTGGATGAGTCAGGTGCACCCAATCCAATCACACGGAGCCTTCAAAGCAGACTCCTTCCCAGCCGTGGTCAGAGACAGAATGAGGCCATGCTGCTGACCTTAAAGATGGAAGAAGGGACGAGACGCCAAGGCGAGCAGGTGCCGCCAGAAGCCAGAAAAGGCGAGGGATGGATTTTCCCCTGGAGTTCCAGGAGCAACCAGCTCTGCCCACACCTTAGTTTTAGCCAGGGGACCCCACGTCAGACATCTGACCCCCCTTGACTGTAAGGCAATAGAGGTGCACTGCTTAAGCCACTAAGTCAGCCATAAGTTGTTACACAGCTGCCACAGGAAACTAACAGGCCCTCCCCCCTGGCCCCAACATGCCCAGCTGCCTGTGAAGGGGAAGAAGGACGGCGCGGGCACAGACCTCATCAAAGTGTTCACACGCCTTGCTCTCCTGCGCTGGGCTGGCACGGGGGCCACAGACCTGATCCCTGCCCTCAGGAGCCTTCGCCAGCTGGGAGACGCCCCGCAGAGCCTCCCTCCTCCTGCGGCCCCGCCCTCTCCTCCTCCTGCGGCCCCGCCCTCTCCTCCTCCTCCTGCGGCCCCGCCCTCTTCTCCTCCTCCTGCCGCTGTTTGTTGAGTGCTCCCTGTGAGCAGGCACCAGGCTGGCATCCTCCTCCCAGCCCCAGCCTGACAGGCTCAGCGATCAGGCCGCCCAAGCAGCCACACTGGGCCCCCGAATCCTGCCCATGGTTTGGCAGGGCAAAGGGTCTTTTCTGTTTCATAGTCACTAATGTGTCCTCCTCACAATAAGGGTGGCATGGAGGTCCCCAGTCCTCGTCCGTATGGGAGGATGAAGGTAGCACCTCACAGATGGCTGTAAACACAGCCAGTGCAGGGCAGGCTGTCAGTGCTCAAGACTGGCTTCAAGTCTGGGCGAGGTGGCTCACGCCTGTAATCCCAGCACTTTGGGAGGCCGAGGCGGGCAGATCACCTGAGGTCGGGTGTTTGAGACCAGCCTGACCAACATGGAGAAACCCTGTCTTCACTAAAAATACAAAATTAGCCAGGCATGGTGGCACATGCCTGTAATCCTAGCTACTCAGGAGGCTGAGGCAGGAGAATCGCTTGAATCTGGGAGGCAGAGGTTGCAGTGAGCCGAGATCACACCATTGCACTCCAGCCTGGGCAACAAGAGCGAGACTCCATCTCAAAAAACAAAGACTGGCTTCAAGCCTTTGGCGTCACTACCAGTCAAGTCAGCTGTGGGAAGAGTTGGGCTTTTCTCTTAAAATGAAAGTCAAATGTGGGGGCTGGGGTGTCACTGCACATGGCTTGGGGGCTGAGGCGCTTGGGCAAGGTGGTTTTTCAGAGACCACCCCAAGAGGCTGCTGGAGCCAATATGTCACCCCTAACGACCTAACTGGGACCCCTACTGCTAAAGCATGGTTTCACCCCCCCCAGGAAGTAATCAGGAAAATGCAGACAAATGTTCCTAGAAGTGTTATCTTTAATGGGGAAAATTGGAAATAACTGGGAAGAACCCAAGTGCCTGATAATTAGGGGTTAGTTTAGGACATCTGTCCAGTGGGATACGAAATAGTCATCAAAGTCCACTTGTAGGACAATATCTTCTGACTTAGGAAAATATTATGATAAAATATTAATGAAACAAGCAGAAGATAAAATGATATACCTAATAAGATGCTAAGATGCTAATTTTGCTTAAAATATGTTTTGACAGGCTGGGCGTGGTGGGTCATGCCTGTAATCCCAGCACTGTGGACAGCCGAGGTGGGTGAATCACCTGACGTCAGGAGTTCAAGACCAGCCTGGCCAACAAGGTGAAACCCCGTCTGTACTAAAAATACAAAAATTAGCCAGGCATGGTGATGGGTGCCTGTAGTCCCAGCTACTGAGGAGGCTGAGGCAGGAGAATTGCTTGAACCCGGGAAGTGGAGGTTGCAGTGAGCTGAGATCAACCACTGCACTCCAGCCTGGGTGACAGAACAAGACTCCATCTCAAAAAAAAAAAAAAACAAAAAAACATGTTTTGACAGAAGCTGGGTGAGGCCTTCCCAGTGACTATCTCTGAATGTGGTGTCACAGGTGATTGAAAAATGTTTTTCTTTTGTGAGGACTCAAAATGTTCTACAGGTAGCATGGAACATCAATGATGGCACCAAAAATAAAAAATAAAAAGTGAATGCCAAAGACGAGGAGTTGTACTCCTTCAGTGAAGCTGCCTTTGGTCCTTCCCCAGGCGTCAGGATGCAGCAAGAACACATGTGAGGGAGAGTGCCAGCTTTGTGGGTGTGTGACCCATACATATCACCGCACGGGGCGCTGAGCTTAGGAAGGCCCTGCACTCAAGGGGGCCAAGCTCTGTTTAATGCTCACCACCATCACCACCATCACCATCTTGTAATTCTCAGGCATTTTCAAACCAGGGCGTCACATTTCATCTGGCCTTGGACCCTGCAAACTCTGTAGCCGACCCTGGTGAGGTGCTCTGGGCCTGAACACCTCGACCTTCCTCTCCAGCTTCCTGAATGCAGCAGCCGGCTTTCTGGAGTAGGTTTCTTTCCCATGCAGTGACTCCTTATATTTTTTCCTGGTTTTCCAAAATTAGGGGCCCAAGGACACTAACCTTGGAAAATCAAAGCCTGTATTGGCTGTCCCCTGGGACAGTGGCTGCCTTGTTAGGAGGTGGGTGGGGTTACCAGCACAGCCCTGGTATTGCTAAATGGGCTGTCGGCAAAAAGAGGAAACAGGGCTCTGCTCTGTGAAAACACGCGTCCATCATTTGCAGGGCTTTTTCTGGAGACTGAATCTTTCTGTACACCTCACCACATTTTCAGAAGTTTCTCACGAGCTACATGTTTTCTCCAGTAAAACCAGGTGCCTCTGACTCAGGGCCACTGCCTATGGGCCTGCCCCACGTGTGTTTCTACCAGTTAAGGCTCAAAGATGCCTGGGTGACTCTGTCCTACAGCTTCTGCGGCCACACTGCCAGATAGGTGGTGAGCTGCCTGTCTCTGGAGGCATTCAACAAAGGCTGCACAGGAAACACCTTCCCTGGCATTAGCCTAGAGAACCTCACCTGAGGATGTTATTGCACAGGGCATCTGGCAGCTGCTAAGGCAGGGTCTTGTCGTCTCACCTCTCTGCGCTCCATACTGCATACAGGAGTGTAGGTCTGACCCATTCAGACGCTGGCCGCCCAGCCCTCTCGGCGGGGGGCCTCAGCGACTGTCTCCTTTAGGATAAGGGAACAGACACCAGAGGTGGGGTGAGGCAAGTGCTGCAAAACCGACGTGGGATGCCGGAGAGAAATTCCTAAGCTGCCCAGAAGCAGGTGAAGAGTGACAGAAGCCAGCGGCCACAGGCCCTGGAGCCAGCCACTGAGTGCCTGCCGTGTGCTAGTGGAGTGCTGGGTGTTCCCAGGGATCGTCACCGTTCTCCTAACAAGGCAACTGAGGCAGAACTCTTCTTTTTTTTTTTTTTTTTTTTGAGACATAGTCTTGCTGTGTCACCCAGGCTGGAGTGCAATGGCATGATCCCAGCTCACTGAAACCTCCGCCTCCCAGGTACAAGCAAGTCTCCTGCCTCAGCCTCCTGAGTAGCTGGGACGACAGGTGCGCGCCACCACCCCTGGCTCATTTTTGTATTTTTAGTAAAGACGGGGTTTCACCATGTTGGCCAGGCTGGTCTCGAACTTCTGACCTCATGATCTGTCCACCTCAGCCTCCCAAAGTGCTGGGATTATAGGCATGAGCCACCACACCCGGCTGGCAGAAGTCTTATTAAGCCCATTCTATGAGTGAGGAAACTGAGGCCCAGAGAGGTGAGGCTACCCAGCTAGAATGAGGTAGCGCTGGCCCTCAGTGAAGAACTGCCCTAGAAGCCCAGGCTGTCGGTGTCCTGTGCTCCACCACCTGGGACATGGAAGTTCAAGTTCAGGTTCACTTTCTGCATCCTGTCTTTCCTTTATTATTCCCTGAATGAATGGGCATAGAAACTCCCCCAGAGGGTTTGGGGATGGGGCAGCTCAGGTTCCTCATTTTAGGGAGATTTTTAACTTCAAATGGGCTCAAGCAAGTGTTCGTTACCTGGACAGCTCATGCCTGTGGAGGCTGACCCTCCCTGTGCTGCTGCGTTCGTGAGATACAAACTCTTCTCCCTCCCTGCTCCCCAGATCCGTGGTGCCTCCTGCTCAAATATTGGGCTGGGGCCAGGGTCACTAAGAAATCTGCCTTCCTTTGCACACTAGCCAGTTCATGTGTACACAGGGGTTGCAACCTCGGGGCTGCGGGGGGCATTGGTTGGGTTCAGCCTGAGAGTGTTTCCTCTGTCCTGTAATGTGTTCAGATTTTGGACATTTCATGTACAAATGTGGATTTCTTCTGAAGTCAGAAGCTCTGACAGTCCCAGCCCTTACCCTCATGGCAGCAACAGGCTAGACCCAACTAGGCACTCCATTCCCCTGCCGTCGCTGCAGACCCCCTCTGTGCCCCAACTGATGTCTGTAGGCTGCCCTGTGGCAGCCCTGCCGCAGAGTCCAGGGACATGGTGGGGTGACCCACTCAGACTCTGGCTGCCCAACCCTTTCGGCTTGGGTGCCCCCCTGAGGAGGACCCTGGGAGCACAGGCACCCTGGGATGGAGACAAGTTAGCAATGGTCTCTTGAATGCTGGGGACCTGGCCACCACTGGAATAAACACCTGACCCGAGGTCCCTGCTGTGGTTGGGGGCACCTGATCAAACTGGGAGGCTTGTGGAGGCCCAGGCCCAGGACAGCTCTGGGAGTTCCCAGGGCTTTGCCACCACCCACGGAGGTAGGGTAGGTTTCTACCCCGTGAGTGCCCAGATCAGACACTCACAGGGACAGAGGCCTTGTCCCAGGCAGAGAGAGGGGCATGCAGAGAGGCTGGCAAGCAGAGCAACAGGGCAATTAGTGGCCAGGGGGTCGTGCTCAGGAGGGTCACCACTCAGGATGGTGCCTGCTAGGGATCAGGGGCAGCTTCCACGTGAGCCCAGGAAGCCAGCACTGCAGCGGCCAGGGGCTTGCCTCCCTGTGCTGTAGGGGTCCTTCATCCCACAGGCCCTCACCTCCTGTGCTGCCCTGGGCAGTCTGGCCTCAGAGGGTCATCCAAGGCCCCTCCTCCTTCCCTCCAGCCAAAGGTGGGGAGCAAAGCCCAGGGAAGAAAACACCAGGAGAAAACCAGAGGGTTCTCCTTTCCCTTTTAGGAGCCCTGATGGCCCCAGCCCAGAGCCCAAGGGGAGGGAAAATGTCGGGAAAGATTCCCTCCCGAACTTTCCGAGTCTTTGTTTGGGAGGCCGGGGGCTGACTTCGCCAGGCCGGGCCGCGGGCTCAGCCGTGCGCTCCGGTGCAGTGGCCGAGGCGCCCTGGCGCCCGCCACCCCGGGGCACGCCCTCGCGGTCGAGCTCGGACCCCGACCCGGACCCCAGCGCCGCCGGGCGAGGGCAGGAGGGGCAGCGCTTACCAGATCGTCCCGAGCGCGCCGAGCGCGGTCCAGGCGGGCGCAGCGCTGGGTCAAGTTCACGTCCGGCCCGAGGGCTGCCCGAGGTCCCCGGGCGCGGCCGGGGCAGCGGGAGGCGCGGGAGGCCGAGGTCCCGGGTGGCCGCTGTGGCCGCCCCCGAGGCGCTGCTCTCACCCCGGCCGCGCCCCCCAACTTTCTGCACAGTCGCGGAGCTGGAAGTTTCCGGGCTCCGCGGACGCTGGGCTGGGTTTCAGCCGCGGCTCTGAGGTTGGCAACAAAGAGGGAAAGAAGGAGGAAAAGCAGGCCGGGGAGGGGAGGAAGAGAGCCGCGCGGAGGCCGCGGCGCAGAGAGCCCCAGAACTTCCAATTCTACCCAGACGCTTTTTCCGTTGTGTTTTTTTCTTGAGAGGTAAACAAGCAAGTCCCATGCCCCCGTCCTGCTGGGGCTGTCGCCAGCCAGCGCGCTAGGCTCATCTCTGCGCGAGTCCGCGGCACCTGAGTGTTTTAAGCCCACCGCCAAGTGTTTTGGAGAAAGGTTTTTTGCAGGGTGGTGAGGGTGGGCACGAGATGCTTCCTAAAAGGTTGTTGGCACGCAGCCCCTGTCCCCAGTGAGGGAGCAGCAGGCAGGGGCTTGGAAGAACGCGCTGTCTTTGTCTCGTCCCGAAGCACCCGGCTGTCGGTGGCCCATGATCCCTGGAGCGGAGGGACTCTTGTGACCCCTCGTGCTCCAGGAGAAGGGGTTCCATGCTGGGTCCTGGGCCCAGACCCACCCTGCCTTCAGCCCGAAGTTGGTTCTCCACCTTCGGGGATGATTCGCTGGCCTGGCCCGGCTCCCACAGCCCAGCTCCCTGGTACCACCGTTTTCTGCCCTCTTCTCCCTACCTGGCTTCAAACCCTCCCAGGCCAGGGTTCTGAGGACACACCTGGGCTAGGGGAGGCAACTGAGTGGCCCGCAGGTCTAGGAATCTGCAAAAGTGGCCGAGCATTATCCCTCTAGACTGCAAGGGCCCTACAGGCGCTGGGAGGCACCGAACTTCCAGCTGCCCCGGCCCCGAGGCCTCTGTTTGTCTGTCCTTCCCCACGAGATGTGTTCATGGAGAAGACACTCGGGGCCAGGCCAGCTCCTCCAGAGCGCCGTTGCAGGCTGGGGAGAATGCGGGCTTTTTTTCTTAAAGAAAAATGAACAAGGGGCTATGGGAGCCTGGTTGGGGACTGGGGTGGGAAGAATATTCGTCTTTTGTCCCACAAATGTGTGTGGTGCCCCGAAGGGGTGGAGAAGCTTTCTCTTAAGTGAATATTCTCCCCTCAAATGACTTCTCAGACGTGATCCTGAGGTTTGTCCCGGGCTTCCACACGTGATTCATGGAAGAGGCCTCAGCCCCAAGAGCCACTGAGGGTACTGCCCACTCCCCTGGAACCTTCCAGAACCTGACTTGGGGCTGAGGACATAGAGATGGTGGAGGTGGGCTGGTGGGGCGCTGGCTGGGATAGTGTGTGGAGCCCTCGTTTTCAGAGCTGTTAGCTGATGGTTTGTTTCCAGCATCCACAGGGGACCTCCTTAGGGGCGAAATTTACCTGCCAAAGAACCCCAAGATCCTTTTCTACAGGCAGTGGGACGAAGTTTTCCTTTTCTTTTAAAAATTTTTAAAAATATTTTATTTAAACCAATATATCTAAAATATGATCAGTTCAACGTATGATCAAGATAAAGATTAATGAGATTACTTTTTCATACTAAATCTTTTTCAAAATGTTTGTGGATACATAGTGGTTGTAACTGAAGTTTCTTATGGTGTCTTCACAGTAACAAGCCTTGGCATCAGTGGTCATGAAATCTCCCCAAGGCCTAGGGTCAGCCTCGCCCGCTCCACAGCAGAGTGACTGAACCTCGATCAGGGTGTGGGCCACGTGTTGACATTTCTTTTTCTTGTTCCTTTTTTTTTTTTTTTGAGACAGAGTCTCGCTCTGTTGTCTAGCTGAGTGCAGTGGCGCGATCTTGGCTCATTGCAACTCCAACTCCCCAGTTCAAGCGATTCTCCTGCCTCAACCTCCCAACGTGCTGACATTTCAAGAGAATCTGCAGCCTCCTGGTTCTTAATGAAAGCTCCTATGCAGGCCCCGGCCCTTTCCTGGGAAGGGAAGCCTGACTGTCTCCCACTGCGTCCTCACTGGGAACTCCATTCCTGAGCTGCGACCGCTATTTTTAGGATTGGAAAATGCACTGGGAATGGCTCATCTTCCTGAAGCTTGAGCCCATTTGTTTTCTGACTAGTGGTCACTGGTGATTAGAGTGTGTCCCAAAGGAAGCTGTCACCCTACTTCTGTCATACCAGGGCTGACTTTGTGGGCATGTGGCCTGCCCAACAGCAGAGGGCCCCATGTGCCAAAGGGCCCCACACTCAATGCTTGGCTGGCCCCGATCTTAAAATTCTTAGTCATTCTTGATCAAAGGAACCCACATTTTCATTTTGTTCTAGGCTCCGAGAGATACATCACTGATCCTGACTTTGGCTGTTGGTCAACTGTGTCATAAATAAAAAGGTAAAAATCTATGATTTTAATATTTCTTTTACCACATTCTGTTTACAGAAATAATTCCAGATTCTATGTAAATAAGATACAAATATTTTAACTGAAGATCATTGTCTTCAGGGAAAATGTTCACCTTTAAGAGACAGGGGCCAGGCGTTGCGGCTCACGCCTGTAATCCCAGCACTTTGGGAGGCCGAGGCTGGTAGATTGCTTGAGTCCAGGAATTCTAGACCAGCCTGGGCAACACGGTGAAACCTTGTCTCTGCAAAATATACAAAAATTAGCCAGGCACGGTGGTGTACACCTGTAACTCCCAGCTCCTCCAGAGGCTGAGGTGGGAGGATTGGGAGGTCGAGGCCACAGTGAAAGACCTTGTCTTAAAAACAAACAGGCAGGAAGTCATTATGAGCACAGTACAATCCCTGTCGATCCCTGGCTTCTGCCACGTGGATGCCGCGTGCTTCCTCAGGAACCTGGTGCCAGCTCCTACTTGCAGGGTGCTCTGAGGAGCCAGCATGGTGGAAAAGCCTAGCAGGAGATGTGCTACGAAGCAGGAATTCGATAAATGAATAGTGCCTTTGATTGTCACATTTATCATTTGACATGTAGGCTCAAGTGCAGTTTGATTACTTTCAGTGTAGGTATATTTTATTTCTTCCCATTATAAAAGCAATACACACTGTTCTAGACAGTTTGGAGAATTCAGGAAAAAAAAAAAAAAAAGGAAAGAAAATATTCCCTCCTAGGCCCACTGCTCCAGAGCCTCCAGCCCATCACATGACAGTATATTTCTTTACAATTACAGAAATAGATACACTACTGTTACATTTTAAAAACTCTGTTTTTCTTTTACCTTGACTTATTTTTAAATGGAAACACTAGTGAGGCCTCAGAACTGAGCAGAGCTAATGACCCCCCATGTGGTGGAATAGTTCTGAGCCTGCCATACTTCGAATGCAGCCTTCACTGGCAAGTCTAAACTCAGTCTCTGTGGCTGCCTGTGTGCAGGGACCGTGGACTGTGATGTTTACGGTACGAAGGCACCGAGAGAGAACACTACATCACAAAGTGTCCTTAACCTGCTGCTGCCTCAGCTTTCCCATTTGTGACTTGGTTTAAAAATTTTTTTTTGACAGTTTTAGGCTCTTATTTTAACTTCCACAGGCTGTCGTAGAATCTGCTCAGCCAGGGAGGGGAAAGGAGCCGGCAATCAGGTCTCCTCCTGGGCACCTTTGTGAGGCCAGCTGGCGAGAGTGGGGGGTGACACTGAGGTCCCGGCAGCTCCAAATGCAGGCAGGGCCCTGTCCTCAGAGAAGGTCACAGCCTAGCCAAGCCCAGACAGGTGGATGGGCCCATGAAACACACAGGAACCTGGAACGGAGGACGCATGCAGGAAGCACGGTCCGTGACTCGCCAGCCCACACTGCATTCAACCACTTGGGGCCCAGAAGCTTCAGGAAAGGTGCACGGGGCCACTGGGTCCCAGTACTCCAAACAGGAAGGTCTGGCCCGGGGACAGGGCTCCTCCCGGCTGCCCTTCGCCATGAGCACCAGAAGTTCTGCAGTGCCCAGTAGGCATAGCAGTCCCTAAGAATGACCCAGCACTGAAGCTGAGCCAAAGAACTTGGGGAGCGAGCCCCACCCCCTCGATCCCCCTCCATCTGCTCCTGCCCTGCCAGGCGGTTGCCTTTCGTGGGAACGGGGATGTCCTCAACACCCTGCCCTGGAGCCTGCCCCATGACTCTGGCCTGCTACATCTGAAAATACAGAGATATGTTAGTTTTTGTTTATAAAAAGTGTTACGTATGTAACATATTAAACCTCATACGTTTATACAATTATTAGTCAATTAACAATAAAATTAATAAGAATATAGCAAGCAAAAAGACTCCTCTTCCACACATAAAAAAGTGTTCATTACAGAAAAGTCAAAAAAAAAAAAAAAAAAAACTACTAAGAGGATAAACGTATTTACAAAAAAAGAAAACAATTTCCCATGAGGTAATTACTGAGTGCGTTTGGTGGAAAGTCCTTCTGCTATATTTTCCAAACTGCATGTGTGTGTATGTGTGCGTGCATATTTGTGTTCATACCTATTTGAATGGACCATACCATAAGTTATAAATGCAAACATATATTGATGTATCTATATAACCGTTATACTGTACGTTATTTTATAGTCTTTTTGTTGAATAGGTTGTGAGCATTTTATGTCATTATTATTCTCTACAAGATATAAATAAAATCTACAAGATATAAATAAAATCTACAAAATATAAATAAAATATAAATACCAGCTAATTTTTGAAATCAACCTTATTGAGGTATAAGTTCCATGCAGCAAAATCCCTTTCACCTCTACTGTTCAAAGAGTTTTGACAAATGTATGCAACGGTGATATGTATTACCACCATGATCAAGAAAGAAAACATCTATCACCACGATAGGTTCCCTAGGGCCCCTTGCAGGCAGTCTCTGACTCCCTGGCAGCCACTAATCTGAATCCTATCACTGCAGATCACTTTTAATTTATTTAAAAAAACGTTAAAACTCATGGAGTATGAACTCTTGCTTGGGATCCTGATATGTGTCTACACTGCTGAGTCTATCAATAGCTCATTCCTTTTTACTGCATTGTAATATTTTATCATATGCCTATTGATGTTTATCTATTTACCTACTGATGGACAATTGAATTTTTTTTTTTTTTTGAGACTCACTGTCGCCCAGGCTGGAGTCCAGTGGCACAATCTTGGCTCACTGCAACCTCTATCTCCCAGGCTCAAGTGATCACCTCGGCCTCCCAAAGTGCTGGGATTACAGGCATGAGCAACTGCGCCTGGCTTGTTTCTGATTTTTAAAAATGTTTGCTTTTGTGACTAGAACTTTGTGAATTCCAATTAATTTTGACAGTGTTTTAATGAGCAATGTCACCAGCACACGCATGTGGGCATGGCCTGTGTGTTTCCTCCCTGGAGGACCTGAGATGGGGAAACCAAGGGCCAGGGGATGAAGAAAGGGGCCAGAGGCCACACAGCTGGTGAGGAACAGGCTGGGGACCCACCTCCAACCCCAGTATTCCAGGACAGCATGCCGCCGTACCACACACTTGCCTGTATCAGAAATGCTTGCAATTTTCCCATGCAGAGAAACTTCCATGAAAATCAAATTGTGGGCTGAGAGATAAAAGGCAGTCTCGTGTAAATTACACAGGCTTTGGTTTGGTCCCTCCACTGAGCTCAGGGGTGTGTGTGAATATCTCTGTGTTTTCAGACACACACACATACCCCAACACCAGTGGCAATGATCCACTGGTGGCTCTATACTGCTTTCGGAGCATGAGGCCATGGCTACTGACTTTATAGTTGTGGCACAAGCTGGCGCTGGACACGAGGCCCTGGCTTGGCTTCTGAGCACATTCAGCAGACTTGTCTTAAAGGATGTCTGATTTATTTCCCAAAATCAAATCTCCCCTATAGGACAAAGTTCAGGCTGCTGGGAGGATTCAAAGGAATGATCTGTCCCCAAGATGGTTGCTTCCAAAGAGCTGTCACAGCCAGCCTGTGAGTGGCTGTACCCAACAGAAGGCAGGGGAAGAGGACGTGCTCCCTGGAGTACGGGGATCCTGGGTGTCTGTAGGGGATTCTTGGGCCACTCTCTAGAATAGCTTAGCATTGAAACTGAGACAATGTTTGATTTTGTTCACTTACTAATTAGCTTCTAGTTATGTGTCTGATGGGGCTATTCCCATGATCTCATTTAATCCTAAACAACTATTGTTATCCCACTTTTACAGACAAGAAACATGAGGCCTAGAGAGGTTAAGAAATTTGCCCAAGGCCACACAGCAGTGGGTACTCTGTCCCAGAATGCCCATTCTTTTCAGACATCAGGCTTCTCTTCTGAGTTAGAGGTCTCTACCCAGTTGTGGCTAGCAGGCTCCAAAGAACACATGTTCATCTTAGCTCGGGTAGAACCCTAAACGATTCTTTGTGGTGTGCTTGGAAGAGACAAATGGTCCACGCCCCCCACTTCCTGTTCAGGTCCCTGAGGAGCCTCCCTCCTCAGACCACACCCAACTGCTGAGCAGACCCCTAACACCTGTCCTTGCCCCCTTTCAAGAAGGCAAGTGTCAGCCCCTGAGTTGAGCAAAGAAGAATCACCTCTGCTCAGCCCTTGGTCCACAGCCTCCCTGGTCTTGAAGTCAGGGGGCCTAAGGAGGCCTCTGTCCATGGGAGATGAAACCAGGAAAGGAAGGGCCCATTCTCTCAGAAAACACGTGTTTTCTGTTTACAGAGGGGCCTGTCCAGTTCCTATGCTTTGTTCTTTAATATGGAGCCAAAAAAAAAAAAATCAAATGTGGAGCTTCCGCTCTGAGGTACACTTGGAGGCTAAAGTCTGGATTGCTGTGGCTCATTGTGCTGGGGTGTCCTGTCTGCTGCCAACATCCAGCATATACCAACCTGGAAAGCCAAGGAAAAAGCCAGACTGCCCCTCCGCATTGCCAGGAAGGATGGGGTACAGATGGGAGACGCAGCCTCAGTGTCCTGGGGGCTGGCTCGCCACTGTGTGGGGGCACTGGGGGTGTTCTGCTGTGCCTTTGTGGCCCTGGCACCCAGGCGCAGCAGGCTTGGTGCCACACATGGGCCATCCTGGGCTCACCTACTTCTTCATGCCCTTTCTACAGATACTGAGTGAGGGCATCCTTTCCCATCTCAAGCAAAGGGAGGCAGCCAGCATTCGGAGATCTGGGGTAACAGGTAGGTGGGGATCTTCAGGCAACTTGGGTCAAGCTCAGGGTTGCTGAGCAGCTTGAGAGTTGGGAGAGGGGCTTAGCTCCGGGTAAGCGGATCTTCCGGCTGGAGACGAGGCCGCAGTGAGCTGAGGTAATCAACAGAGCTGGCAGCCAGCTACACCTATGAAGGGAAATTCTTATCACAGGATGCCTGGACAGCACACAGGCTAACCGCTCAGACTGAGAATCGGGAGCTGGGTCCAAATCTAGGCTGTGCCGCCTTGCCCTCCAGGGCCTCCGGCAAGCTGCTTCTCTGACCTCGGCCCCTCACCTCTGAAAGGGGGTGGCATGTGAGACCAGCACGTTCATACAGCTGCCAGGAGTACTGAGGTAACACATTGACGTACGTGTTGAGTCCAGGATGGCCTGGCTTGTGCTTTCCAATACACGGCAGCTGTCACTGTCATGCATGTCCGGGCTTTAGACTTCACCGAAGGGGCGATCTGGCTAGAAACTGCTCATCAGCTTAGGTTGTCACAGCCAGCGGAGAGGGGTCCCGCAATCCCTCCCACCCAGGGCAGACCCTGACTAGGACCGGAGGACGCCTCACTGGGCCACACCTTCCTCCCTGTGCAGAGGTGGTGACATCAGTAACCCTTAGGCTGACAACGGAGCCTAAGGTTCTGATGTCACTTTTCTGCCCGAGTGATGCGTTCCGCGCAGGCCGACACGCGGGCTGGCCCCCGGCCCAGTGCCTAGGCTCCGCGCCTCCGACCTCTCCGGGGCTGCAGCAGGGCCTGGCACGCGTGCCCCCCGAGCTCCGCCGCCGGCCCCTTTCATCTCCGCCTCCCGGCTGTCCGGCCTCTACGTCCTGCGCACCTGGGGGCGGGCGGGGACAGCAAAACATCATCGCAGGAAGCGCGCACGACCTCTTCTGGGACCAGCGCCCCTCCCAGGCGGAAGCCGCGGCGCCTTGGACTAGCCGGTCCCGCCCGCTCTTCCGTCCCGCCCCGGAAGCCAGGACTAGAACGCGACGCGCAGCGCGGACGCAGCGCCGTCGCCAAAAGGGCGGGGCCCGGGGCGGCCGGGGGGCGGGGCCTCGGCGCTGCCCGTTCCGGAAGCCCAAGCGAGGGTGCGACGGGCCGTGCGGACGTAGCGCCGCAGCTGAGGAGGCGGGGCAAAGTCTGGGGGCCAGGTCTCTACGTGCAGGGGGCGGGGCCTCTGGGTGGCCATCTCTTAGATCCCAGGCCGAGGGCTGTGCGGACGTTGCGTCGCAGTCGAGTGGGCGGAGCCTAGGCGGGGCCTCTAGCGGTCCTCTCGGAAAGCTCAGGGGAAGACTCGGAGGGCGGTGGCTGTGGGCGGGGCCCGGCTGGACAGGGGCGGGGCCTGGGCCTGGGCGGGGCCTGGGGCGGAGCCTGCGTGGCGGGCCGTGGGGCTGATTCCGAGCTTTCGCGCAAATTAGGTCTCTAAAGTTGAACAACTTTTCCTGTTTTTTCCCCTCCCTAAACCAGATAAAACAACCAGACAGTAGAGAATTTGTAAAACCTACGCGAGTACAAAGTAAGAAAAGGAGAAACCTTTCCGAGTCACCAAGCAAAATACTGGTCTGGAGTATCTTTTTATCTAACTATACGCATTTTTACATAATCAAGATAACCTTGTATATACGCTTCCGGCTACCTTTAAAAATAACATTTTTTTTTTCTGATTGCAAGGCCACACGTTTACTGCATGGAATTTGGAAAATTGGAAAAAATTACAAAGAAAAAAAGTAGCCTAAGATACCCTCACAGGAGATCACCATTGTTAACAGTTGACGTTCCTTCTTTTTACACAATTATGCATTTGTTGAAACAAAAAATGGATCATGCTGTAAATACTGCTTTGCAACTTTGTCTTTTTAACCATGGCTATATTCTAAATGTCACACATCATTTAGTGTTCATCAACAGCATTTGTGATTATACACAGCTGGGCTGTATTTTATTCAACCCATATGAGATTATTGGATATTGATGTTTCCAGTTCCATCTCTTCCTTCTTTCGTTTATGATAAACATTCTTTCAGCTAAATCTTTGTGCATGTCCAGTCCCTAGATGTGGAATTGCTGAGTCAAAGCATATAAACACGAATGCTTCTTGTACCTCCCTCTTTATCTTTATGTTTTCCAAATTTAAAAAGTAATCAATCAGTATTTTAACAATTGGTTTAAACTCCAGTATTCTATATACAAAAAAGACCTCTCATTTGCAGAATATATAAAGAACTCCTGGCTGGGCGTGATGGTTCACCCCTGTAGTTCCAACACTAGGAAGCCAAGGCAGGAGAATTGCTTGAGCTCAAGAGCTCAACAGCAAGGAGGAGGCAGGTGGATCACCTGAAGTTAGGAGTTTGAGACCAGCCTGGCCAACATGGTGAAACAAAAATTAGCCGGGCATGGTGGCGGTCACCTGTAATCCCAGCCCGTCGGGGGGCTAAGGCAGGAGAATGGCTTAAACCCGGGAGGCAGAGGTTGCAGTGAGGCGAGATCGAGCCATTGCACTCCAGCCTGGAAAACAAGAGCAAAATTCTGTCTCAAAAAAAAAAAAAAAAGGGCCAGGCACGGTGGCTCATGCCTGTACTCCCAGCACTTTGGGAGGCCAAGGCAGGCGGATCGCAATGTCATTCTGGCCAACATGGTGAAATCCTGTCTCTACTAAAAATGCTAAAAATTTTTGTATTTTTAGCGGAGACGAGATCTCACCATGTTGAAATGGGATTTCAACATCCTGGTCAACATGGTGAAATCCTGTCTCCGCTAAAAATACAAAAATTAGCTGGGTGTGGTTGCGCATGCCTGTAATCCCAGCTACTTGAGAGTTTGAGGCAAATCCCAGCTACTTGGGAAGCTGAGGCAGGAGAATGGCATGAACCAGGGCAGGGAGTCAGAAGTTGCAGTGAGCCGAGATCTTGCCACTGCACTCCAGCCTGTCCACAGAGTGAGAATCCGTCTCAAAACAAACAAACAAACAAAAACAAGCTGGAGACCAGCCTGGGCAACATAGTGAGAATTTGTCTTTATAAAAAATGTAAAAATTAGCCCTGTTGGTGGGAATGTTAGCATTGCTAGTGGGAATGTAAAATGGGGCAGCTGCTGTGGAAAACTGTCTGAGGGCTCCTCAGAAATGTAAACAAAGAACTACGACAGGACCCAGCAATTCCACTCCTAACTATAGACCCCCCAAAATTGAAGACAGGAACACTAACAAATATTTGCACACTTTTGCTTCAAAAAGAAGCAGCATTATGCATGATGGACAGATGGTGGAAACAGCCCGTGTCCATGGGTAGATGAACGGGAAGGAAAAGGTGGCTTATATAGATGTGCAGTGGAGTACTATTCAGCTTTCAAAAGGAATGAAGTTCTGACATATGCTATGACGGGGATGAACCTTGGAAACATGCGCTGAGTGAAGTCAGCCAGGCACGAAAAGGCACGTAGCGTACAAGTCCACCTGTCCGAAGTCCGTCGAGTAATGAAATTCAGAGTCAGAAAGTAAAGTAGTGCTTACTGGGCATTGGGGAGAGCTGAGACTGAGTTGTTATTATTATTATTATCATATACATTTTTGAAACAGAGTTTGCCACCCAGGCTGCAGTGCAGTGTGCGATCTTGTCTCACTGCAACCTCCGCCTCCCGGGTTCAAGGGATTCTCCTGCCTCAGCCTCCTGAGTAGCTGGGACTACAGGTGGGTGCCACCACGCCCGGTTAATTTTTTATATTTTTATTAGAGACAGGGTTTCACCGTGTTGGCCAGGATGATCTCAATCTCCTGACCTTGTGATCCACCCGCCTCGGCCTCCCAAAGTGCTGGGATTACAGGTGTGAGCCACCGCGCCCAGCCCCGGGTTATTATGTAATAGGTATGGAGTTTCAGTTTGGAATGATGAAGCTGTCGAGACGGACCAGGGTGATGGTTGCCCAACAATGTGAATATACTTAATGCACTGAAATGGCAAATTTTGTTATGTATATTTTATGACAGACACAAAGACATTTCTGGTGCGGGGGGGGGGGGGAGATATTTCTGAGATTCTGGTCCCAAGAATCTTGCATAGAACAAAGCCTGCACACATAACCGGCTCCTCCTGGATGACCCTGCCCAGGTGGTTGGGGATGGCCCTTCTGGGGAGCCCAGCTCTGGACAAACAGGGCTCAAGCCAGGCCTCACACATCTGGCATTTTCCATCATAATTTCCAAGCTGGGAGAGAGAAACTTGCTTTGTGGAAGCAGTGAGTCATTGTGAATCTTTAACTGGACGTTTTATTTCTGTGCCATTGAGACACACACACACAACTGACTCCCTTTGCAAACATGGGTGATACATATTCATCGTCAGCAAATTTGCAACCACGGGAAAGCATCCCTGAGAACATAATAGATAGAACCCCAACTCAGAGAAACACAGCTGACATCCAGGTGGATCTTTGTTCAGCCTTTCTTGTCTGTTCCTAATACATACTTAAAATCATTGTGGTCATACGTCACGTTTTATTCTCTGCACTTTCACTAATATGCAGCAAACAACTCACCTCCTCTTCAATGTTTCTAGGTCACACTTTAATGATTGCAGAAGAATCCATTGTTCAGATGTCCCATATGTAACTTCTTTACCTCACTCTTGATGGTTGGCTGTTGAGGTGATTTACAAACCTGCTGCTATGAACGTCTTCATGGTATATCTCTAATAATTCCCCGGGGTACTCCCAGGAGAACAATTGTAACTTCACTGAGGATTTGCTTTTTAAAAGCTTTTGAATACAGTATTACCAATCAGCACTCCAGGAAGAGCGAACAGATTGTTTTTGCACCAACATCGTGGGAGTATTTGGGTGTGTGTTTTGCACAGAGGTGTCTTATCCTACCTGGCGGGAGACCTGGTATAGCAGGAACACCACTGTCGGGGGCTAGGCCCTGGCTCTGGGGCTTTGGTCCACGGTGAGTCGCTGCCTTTTTGTCTTTGCTGAGCAATCAATCCCAAAGAGAGTGGCAGGGAGGTCTGGGCTCTGAGCTCTGCAGGGGCAGTGACCCTGGACGCAGGCTCCTGACTCTGGGGAAGGCTCCACTCCGTGACCCTGGAAGCCATGGAATACTTTTAACTGCTTGTTTGCTGGTGCTGTCAGGGCTGGGACGTTTTCTCAGGTGTGGGCATGACGTGCCCTGCACATCTCCACCAGGCCTCCCGGCTCTTCACTCTGGCGTGGAGAGTGGCCCCACAGTTACGGGCTGCATGGTCCTCAATGAGTCTTTGAGGCGAAGCAGGAAGCGGCCACCGCCAGGATCCCCCCGCAGCCTCCCACCATCAGGCCCCTCCGCCACGGCAGCAGAATACTCCGCTGGCCACCGCACCCAGCCCAGTCACACAGGGCCTCAGCCCCAAACCGAGGCTGACCTGGGGCACCCCTGCTGCGTCTGTCCGTCCTGAGCATGAGCCAGGGCCCTCAGGCCACTAGATGTACAAGTCCTGGCTGTCCTTCCTAAAACCCCCCTGTAATTCAGCCTGCGCTCCTCCCCTCTCCACAGCCACACTCTCCCTCACCTGAACAGTGGCCTCCCTGACTGCAGCCTCCTGCCGCCAGCCACTGCCAGAGCAGTTTCTCAAATCCACAGCTCCTGTCCCCACCTTAAAAACAAAACAAAACTCTTGTTTTAAGAACCTAAGCAGGGTTGGCCCCCTGCTTCTCTCTCCAGCCTCACCACCTCCCCCCACTTCCCGATCACTGATCACGACTCCCTGCCCCATGCCCCACTTGGCTAGGAGAGAACTCCTTGCCTTTTCTCGAATGCTATTCCATCTGAAGGGAATGCACTTCCCTCCCTCATGGGGATCAGAGCTTCTCCCCTCTTATTCCTACTGGGAATAACAAGAGCAGCTGACACTAATGAGCACTTACCGTGTGCAAGTAGTCTCCACTCAGATACCACCTCCTCCAGGAAGCTTTCCGGGATGGATCCCTTAGCTATGACAAGCCACTCCTGGGGAATAGGCTCTTCTTGCCTATGGTTACAAGACAGCAAGAACTGTGTCTTGAGTGTCCTCATTGCCTAGCCCAGGGCCTGATGTGAGTGCTGAGTCACATAGTGTTTGGAGGAGCAAGTCCGGGACAACACAGCCTGGTTAAAGCGAGCGGCCAAGCACTGCTACATGGACCAGCGTTGGTCGGAGGTTAATCCAGACCCTCCTCTTTCAAACATGTGATCACTGGGAAACAGGATTGCTTGAAATTTGTTCTTGACCAAGAAGGATTAAAGGACAAAGGAAAGCTGGAAACAAGATTACAAATTCACATCACCTAATAGAGCAGGTGTAACTCGTGTCACCCGCCTCCAATCAGCTTCAGGCCTCTCTTCCATGCTGAGCCCTCAGTCATCACTCTGGGCCTCCCAGCTCTGATGCTGAGCTCAGGATTTCAATGCCACTTACAGATGGTACCCACCATCTGATCGGCAGAACATCCACAGTGCAGCCGGCCCTGGGAAGGGAGGATGAGTCTCCTTCTAGAACACTCTGCAAGGCTCCGTGCAGGTGCTGCACTTGGGCTGCTCCTGCATCGTGCATTCCCTCCTCCGAGGGTGGCCCCAGGCTTGTGCACACACACACGTTTGTTTCTGGCCTCACACTGTGGGGACAGAAAGAGGGCGTCTGTGCCTTATCCCTTCTTCTCTATTCTCATAAACGTCCTTGCGTCCTGGAGTCAGGATTGCTTGGGCCCAGGAGGTCAAGGCTGCAGTGAGCCTCCAGGCTGCCCCAGGGGTCTCCCCATGGTGGGCGCTCATCACACTGGCCAGCCCGACACTCATCTGGGTTGACCTCTAAGAACCGCCAGGTTAGAGGGCCGCAAAGCAGCCAGGGGACCAGGAAGGAGACCACCTGGTATAGGGGGGTTCAGGAAACCTGTGGTCTGGACAGGAAGGGATGCTGAGAATCCTCTACCCATATGGAGGCCCAGCCCTGATCATGGTTCCAACTGTTAGGCCGGATACCACCGCTAGCTGTTTTCCAACTATCAAATATGAGGACCACATGGCAAGTTTTCCATAAGGCTCTATTTATCCAGCACAGAGGAATGGCCTTTGTCCTGAGATTGTCTTCCTACTTTTTTGGGGGGCGGAGTTTAAAGAGATTCTTTCAAAAAGGGAAATTATAATTATTTTTGTAAAGGCTCTAACATGGAAAAATAGAAAGTTGGCAATCTTCAGTAGGTCTGCAATACTCCTTTGAAATTTGACCAGCCTGTGAATTCTGGATATCTAAGAACCCCCGTCTGCATGTCCCTGCTGAGACCACCAGGGAGAGTCACTCGGTCACTGCTCCCTGTTTAGAACCCGCAGTGGCTCCCTATTGCCCTAGGATCTGCAGCCAAATTCCTTATCATGGCATCAAAAACCTAGGCAGGTGAGGAAAAGGGAGGAGGAAAGCATCAGGGGCAGCTTCCTGGAGGAGGTGGTATCTGAAACCAGCCTTGCAGTATGAGCTTCCTGGCAAGGGGTGAATGGAGAAGGGAGGGGCAGGCTGAGAGGGCATTCCACGGGCAGGAGAACACCGCGTACAGGACAAAGCTGGGGTGGCTGGAAAACAGCTGGGGGTGGTATTGGCTAGCCAAGCAGGGACTGGGTTAGGGATGCAGAGGAAACGGAAGCCAGCAACACAGTGCTAGGGAGGGGAACATCCAGGGTTCTAAGTGAGTCTTTTTTTTTTTGAGACAGGGTCTTGTTCAGGCTGAGTGCAGGGGTTGCATCATGGCTTACTGCAGCCTTGACCTCCTGGGCCCAAGCAATCCTCCCTCCTCAGCCTCCCGAGTAGCTGGGACTACAGCCAACAGGGTTTCACCATGTTGGCCAGGCTGGTCTCGAACTCCTGACCTCAGGTAATCTGCCCGCCTCAGCCTCCCAAAGTTTTGGGATTACAGGTGTGAGCCACCGCGCCTGACCTTATTACTGTTGTTATTATTTTTGTAGAGACAAGGTCTCATACTAATGTTGCCCAGGCTGGTCTGGAAGTTCTGAGCTCAAGTGATCTGCCTGCCTCAGCCTCTAAAAGTGGTGGGATTACAGGTGTGATCGTGCTGCACTGGCCCCAAGTGATTCTTAGAGCAGTGAGGTACTTGTAATTATGTCTACTTCATATTTAAGGTTTGGAGGGAAAGGGAGACCCACCAGGGAGAGTCGCCGGGTCACTACTCCCTGTTTAGAAGCTCTATTGCACACTGAGAGAGGACAGGGGAAAGGCCTTGAACCCCGGGGCTGGATTTTCTGCTGTCTGAAGGTCTGAGGCTGGCTGCCCTCCTCTGGTGCCCCATTTCACAGCCTCACCTGGTCCCTCCTTCTTGGGCCTGAGACTGGCTGGGGCTGCCTGTCTATGGGGCCCGGCTCCTTGTGCTCTGAGTGGAATGCGCCCTGGAGTATGATGCCCCCAACACTGGGGGCTGTCTCTGGTATCAGGTGGGGCCGCTGACTTCACATGTGCCAGGAGAACAGATGCTACAGGAAGTTATGGGTCCTTGGCAGCCTCATGCCGAGAGGCCCCACGTCTGCAGCCCCAGCCTCTAGACCTGATGGGCATGCTGGCCAGACTCCGTGTGCCTGCACACAGCTTTCTGCAGAAAGACACCTTCCTCGCTTCCCCAGAGGCTTGGGGGTGGGGATGTTCCTTTTGGAGAATGGAGCCCAGACACCCGGTGCGGATCTCCCAGGAGAAGCCTGCTCCCACCTCCCAAGAAAAGCTCTGAGCCTCTTTCCAAGTACTGGAAATGCCAAATACAGTGGCCTGTGGCCATCCGCCACTGACCAGAGTGACCCACACCGGTGGGCATTCACCTATCCAACCGGGAGTTCATTCGTTGCATCCTGGGTGCCCCTGTGCTGTGGGAATTCAGGAGTCCCTGGCCACCAGAAGCTCCCCGTCTAGAGTGTGGCTGATAATATTGCCTGAGCAGGCCTCGCTGTGGGAAGGGTGATAAGGGCAGCACTCTCAGAAGGCCAACCCCAACTTGGAACGCTCAGCGCCATTAGTCCTCAAGGCATCTCTGGAGATGGCAACCCCAGACTCAGCACTCACTCAGGTTGACTGTCCCCAGGCCAGCAGGCTGGATAATGGCAGAGCAGGCGGGAGCTGAGGGAGTGCCCGTCTTTTCCCACAACCTTCCCGGCACCTGCTGAGAGACTCCAGCTCAGGAAGTGCCTCGAGATCATGGAGGGCAACCTGCCTCGTTGTTCAGGGGAAACTGAGGCTGGGAGAAGATGCCCCAGGCCCCACTGAGAGTCGTGTCAGAGCCCCAGCAGGGTGGTAGGCTCCAGTCTCCCCAGCCAGCCATTCCTGCACGGTGTGCCCGCCTTTCTGGCAGGGCAGAGGGCACTCCCCGAAGCTGGAGAGGGGTTCTCCTGGCAGGAGGGGTGGAGGTGGGGTGGGGTGGAGGCACCTGGCAGCTAGGGTCGTGGGAGGGCCCTGGCAGAGTAAGGGGGGTCTCCTGGCGCCGGGGAAGCGGCCTGGCAGGAGGGGGCTCCCGGCAGGGAACGTGAGGGGCTCCCAGGCCGGGCTGGGCCGCCCGCCCAGACGCGCTGCCAGGCTGATTAGCATGGGCGAGGGGCGCTGGCGCGGGGGCGCCGCCGGCCGAGCTGGCACGTCCCTTGCGGGCCCAGCTGGCCAGGCCGAGACACAAAGCGCCTCAGACGGTGGCGGCCCTCGGCCATTCACGCGCAGGGGCGGCCCGGGCGCGGGCGGCGAGGAATTCCCGCCGCCGGGGCGAAGAATAGCGCCTGGGCCAGGCGGGGCTGGGCCGCCCGGTGCTCCTGACCTTGAACCTTTGTGACTGGAGCGCATGCAAATCGCGGCGGGGCCGCGCCAAGCCCCGAGGGCGCTGCACCGCCCGGCGTGTCCAGGGAACAATGCGCCACTGTCCCCGCGCGGTGCCGCGGGCTGGGAACGGCGCGAAACGCCAATACGGGCCCCCGGAGCGGTGGGGTGCGGCCCACGGCGCGTGCGTGTGCGGGTGTGTCCGGGTGTGCGCGTGTGTCCACGTGTTGGCCTGGGCTGAGCTCGACCCCCTGCCTGGCCCCGGACCCCGCGGCACTGGCGACCCTCCTGGAGGGCGTCCCTTTGTGACCAGGTCCAAAAGATCTTAGACTCTCGCAGGTGACTGCCTCTCCTCCTTCCTCCTCTTCCTATTTTTCTTTTATTAGATTGATTTTTTAAAATCCCGTAAATGATCAGTAAGGAAATAAAGGCTGCCCCCAATAACCGTCCCCCCCAGGGAGAGCTGTTACCTGGAGACCGGCTCCCTCGCCTCCTCTCTCTCCTTGGGGCAAATTCTTCCTCACAGCCCAGGATGAACTTTTAATTCAGCGTTTTGACTTTTTCCTGGAAAATAACATTTGTCATCAACTGCTTACCGATGTCCCTTTTAAAAGCTGGATGGCCGGCGTATGCCTGTAATCCCAGCACTTTGGGAAGCAGAGGCGGACAGATCATGCGGTCAGAAGTTCAGGGCCAGCCTGGCCAACATGGTGAACCCTGTCTCTACTAAAAATACAAAAATTAGCTGGGCACAGTGGCACGCACTTGTAATCCCAGCAACTCAGGAGGCTGAGGCAGGAGAATCACTTGAACCCGGGATGCGGAGGTTGCAGTGAGCCGAGCGAGATCACGCCACTGCGCTCCAGCCTGGGTGACAGTGATACTCCGTTTCAAAATAAATAAATAAATAAAAGCTGCATGGTACTGTTCTCCTGAGCTGTGCCACAGTCCCTGCCGCTGGATGTCTCAGTCACAGGGACAACAGCTTGTCAACGGGGTCTTCCGGGGCCCGTCAGTGGATGTGCAAAGGGAAAGGGACCTCACCAAGAGCTGCTAAACTACGACATGCTAACCTAGCCCAGAAAAGTGCCAGGCCCACATGTGGGTCCTGCGGCATCCATCCCCACCTGCTTAAACATGGTCTGAACAGACAAGACAGAAAAAGCACACATGCCAGGTAGACAAGCGATTCCAGCAACTTCTGTGAATTTGGATTGGGCACATTTGTGACAGGAGACAGCCATAACCCAGAGTCTGATGTCCCAGGCTCGCAGCTCACTGGAGGCTCATCACTTGTCCTCCGGAGACTCGGTATCCTCACGTGATTGGGGGTCTGTGAGCACTGCCTACCCATCTTGCGGGGGCAGTGAGGGTTCGCATGCACACACCTATGTGGGTGGGGAGCATGCGCACAGGTGCATTTCTGCCAAGGTGCTGGGGAGCTCCCCTCTGCCATGGCAAGAGCTCAGGACAGGAGGAAGAGGGGTAGAGAAGGTGACATTGGGCAAGATGCTCCCTGTCTAGGCCTCAGTTTCCCCAGAGTTAAAAGAGGAGGTTGTAGAGATGCTCTCTAAGCATCCTTCTGGCTTCCCCAGATACAAATGAATAACATCACTCTTTCAAGGATGGGGATGAGGTACAGGGCTGGACCCTTCCCAGCCAGGGTGGCTGGCATTACTGGCTTTCAGCAGCGGACTCATGGAGACCTCCTTTAGGCTAAGCACTGGGACAGACCCCTGCCTCCCCAAAGGCATGAGACCCTGGTCTGCCATTTGGGGGCTCAGAGCCTGGCTAGAGGCAGGAGAGGTGGGGATGGAAGATAAAAACACAGATGGTGAGTGTGGTGAGAAAGGAGGCATGAGGGGGTGGGCATGGTGTGTGGGAGAACAGAGGAGGCAGTGGAGGGGTCCAGGAAGGCTTCCTGGGAGGCGGCTGCCTGAGGTGAGCCTCAGGGAGGATGAGTAGCTTCTCATCAGGAGAAGAGAGTGGAGAGCACTTCAGGCAAAGTTGCAGGCAGAGGGAGCACTGCAGGCAGAGGGAGCACTGCAGAGACAGGGAGGACTCAGGGAGACAGAACACTCCAGGGAGAGAGAGCAAGAGGGTGCAGGGTGCACTGCAGAGAGGGAGCACTGCAGGGAGAGGGAGCACTGGAGAGAGAGGGGGCGCTGCAGGGAGAGGGAGCATCCAAGGGAGAGGATGCAGGGTGCACTCAGGGAGAGGGTGTACTCAGAGAGAGGGAGCACTCAGGGAGAGGGAGCATTCAGGGAGAGGGAGCATCCCAGGGCAAGGAGCACTCAGGGAGAAGGAACATTCTGAAGGACACTCAGAATTCACTTTAAAGAAATCTTTTCCTTGGGCTAAATTGTCCTTTTTTTTTTTTTTTTTTTTTTTTTTTTGCATTTATAGACATTCTGCCTCACAGGTGGCCAGCAGGACTAGAAACACCAACATTAAAACAAAACACAGAAGTCAGTCCAGTTAAAGGAAATGTCAGGGTGGGAAAATGAGATGGGGGAAGAGGGTGAGTTGAGTTTTAAAAAAAATGCCTACCAGCCGGGCGTGGTAACTGACGCCTATAATCCAAGCACTTTGGAGGCCAAGGCGGGCGGATCACCTGAGGTTGGGAGTTCAACACCAGGCGGACCAACATGGTGAGACCCCGTCTCAAAAAAAAAAAAAAAAAAAATGCCTGACTTGAACTCCTGAGGAGCTGCAGGCTGGGAGTCCACTAATTTCTCAGTCCCGAGATTTGAGCACCTTTAAGGAGCAGCCGGTTGCACAAGAGATGGGCAGTTTGGTTCTGGCCCCAAAGCCAGAGGCCTGTGAGCTGCATGTCCTTGCCAAGGCCCCCTGATATCAGGTAGGAAGCACACAGGGTGCACCCATCAGGGGCCGGCTGAGTGGCCCCTGGGCCCTCCGTGGCAGGGCGGCCGCTCTCAGAGTGGGCAAAACCAGCAGGGGAGGGAAGCCTCGATGTGGCTGGACATACTGGATAGTGCATTCAGGGTCTGGAGGACACCTGGGAAGGAGCTTGGCTCAGATGTGGGAGTCAGGGAAGGCTTCCTAGAGGCAGTGATGGTGAAGGGTTGCTCTAATTCTGGCAGGGAGGTCGAATCACTATAAAATGGGAATCACAACAGCCCCAGTCTCCCAGGGTGGGTGAGGAGAAAGCAGACCTGATGCACAGTCGGTCCTGCTGGCACCGCACAGCGTCGAAGCCCTCATGTTACTGGACATCTGACTGCTCCAGGGACAAGCCTGGGACATCCTGAGGGTGACTGGGGAGGGAGATCCAGTTCTCAAGTCCTTTGTACTCCTGCTAGTGAAATATAACTTCTGAAATGAAATGTGTAAGTCATGATTGATGGATCTTCACTCCCAAAGACGCGTTTGGAAAACAAACAAAAGCTTTAAAGGCTGCGGCCCCAATGTGACTGTCGTGCCATCAGCCTCATTCACACTGGGCACTTTGGAGAGTTGGAGCTGGACAGGGCCCTGGTTTCTGGTGAACAGAAGGGGAGACTGAGGCTCTGCAGTTCTTGTCTAAAGCCAGGATGGGCCAGGGTGAGACCCAGTCTCCCGCCTTCTTGGTCTTTCCACTACTTCACCGGATTCCTTGGAAATTAGCAATGGAAAAGCCATCCCACGCTTGGGAAGGAGCGAGTCATACTTTCCATCCCGGCTTCTTGCAAACACCTGGGGCTTGGAGAGTCCCCCACACATCCCATGTAGAAGAGCTGCGCTGTGTCACCCAGGGTGGGTTAATGAGGATGCTTTGGTGGCGCTGACATCAGGGGCAGGGCTCCTGTGTGGTTCGGCCGCCTGGGCTCCAGCTGGCAGCAGTGTGACCTGCCCCCTTTGGCTGCCACTGCCCCAGGGCTGGGCATTGGGCAGAGGGGCTGGCTCAGTGGGCAGCTGCTGGGGGCTGGCCAGAGGGTATTGGCAAGGTCTTAGAGGTTTCTGGGCCCAGGAGAGAAAGAACGGAATGTGGACACTCGACTCCCGTTTCACCGCATCCTCCCACCTTTGACCTCAGTGGTGCGAGGGGAAGGAACCAGGCCTGGAGCCGCCTGCCTGGCTGGACCCTGGCTCGCTACTCATGGTCCTGTGTGCCTGAACGAGCTGTTTCACCTCTCCGGCCTCAGTCTCCTCCTCTGTGAAATCGAATAACAACCATAGGATATAATGTGAAAACTGCAGGGAATTAAGAATTAGGATGATGCCGGGCACATAGTAAGTGCTTAGTAAACGCTAGCATTCTAGACTCTCCCTCCCTCCACACCCTGGCTGTTTTGACCTGCCAGGCCTGAGGCCCCATCTGCAAACTGCTCCATGTGGATGGGCCGGGAGCTCCCTTCCTTCCTTATTCCCTCCGTCCCTCCCTCCCTCCCTCACTTCCTCCCTTCCGTCCTTCCTTCTGTCCCTCCCTCCCTTCCGTCCTTCCCTCCCTCCCTCCCTTCCCTTCCTCCCTCCCTGTCCCTTCCTCCCTCCCTTCCTTCCTTCCCTCCCTCCCTTCCCTTCATCCCTCCCTCCCTTCCTTCCTTCCCTCCCTCCCTCCCTTCCCTTCATCCCTCCCTGTCCCTCCCTCCCTCCCTTCCTTCCTTCCCTCCCTCCCTCCCTTCCTTCCCTTCCCTTCATCCCTCCCTCCC